>JAIPRM010001598.1:7112-36582 GCA_025469315.1 Stegophylla sp. TES_Ste_2020
TTTAAATTTTCATAAAGTTTGTATCACAAAATAATGGTTTCCGAGTCTCAATTATCAAATTTTGGGTAGTTTTTCTCAAAAAGAAATTAAGAAATTTAAAAAATTGCCTGTTTAAAGTACCATCTAGATGCAAATTTGATTTCAAAAAGTTGCTGGTTGAAACTTTAGGACAAGTATTAACGTATGAAAAAGTGTTCACAGAAAAAATAAAACTAAACATCATTAAAAGAACACTATCTTCTACACTTCGCTCAAAATCTAAAATGAAGATTCATCTCCGATTTATAAAAATTTTCAAAAATTTGACCTGTATGGCTAAGGACTTTATATTATGAACTCTCTGGTGAAAATTTCTGTGTGTTCCCTTGACTGAGGTGCGTGTATAATCATTGCCTTTAGGCATATTTTTCCTTAATCCAGCCCTGGCTCTAAAACTACATAATTAAGTAAACTAAACCCCAGTTACATGATTGCACAATGCACTATTTATCATTATCACTTTTGTCGCTTTTTTTTGACATGCTAATTTTTCCTCACCTTTTTACTAGAAACTCACTTTTCTCACTTAAATATTACTTAATATTAATTATGTGTTTGTTTAATCAAAATAATTTAAATAATTATGTTTTGAACTATTTTTATACACTTTAAGCGTCGGAGTGAAATATAAAAATGGTTGATTATGAACTATTCTATAATTTTATTTCTTTGACTAAAGAGTAATAAATAGAAATAAATAAACTTAGATAAGATGAAGTTGGTTTAATCAACTTAGGTAGCTTAAATCTATGGTAAACATTCAAGTCAACATAAATTAAGCTTCTAATTAATTATTAAATTATGCTTATACTGGATAAAAAAAAAAGCGCTAAAGATGAAACATGAATTTCTTGAAGCAATAATGGCTCAAAGTATAATAGAAACGGCAACAAAACTTAGAAATAAAATGATGAAAAAGAAACCAAAGCAGAGTTAATATAAAATAAATATGAAAATACATGAAACAGCTCCATTACCAAAATCCAAATGTATTAAAAATAATACTTATTATGATGTATATTATTTATTTACGAAAAATGCAGTTATATTTTATTGTAAGTTGATTAATGTATAATTTATTATTAATTGTATACTACTGTACACTTCATACCAATTTTTAATTTAATTGTATTTATTTAAAAGTATGAAACTATATTATACAAAAAAAAAAAGTGAAAATATTTAAGACTGTTACCCATATATTATATATTCAATTTTTATTGAAAAAAACTCTTTTTACTAGAATATTATTCACTTAAATGAAAGTAAAACTCACTTCTCTCACTATTTAAAAAAAATTGAGTAGCAACCCTGTAGTTATAAAAAGTGATAAGTCAGTTCCATAAATTAACAGTAAGAGTAGTACTAACTACTAAGTAGCTTTCTGTGAAAAGTATCCATTGTGAAAGAAGCTGTTACAAGAACTCCAGAAAAATAAGCTTTAATATCAGTATTTACATTCATTTTTGATTAGTTAAATTTATACTAATTATTTGAATAGCTTATCAGCATTATCCACAAAAAACACAAACACCGGTTAAGGATTTTGGCTGTGTACAAAGGCAGAATAAACCAATTAGTGGTCCTGGGCTAATCAACTTTTGGTAGCCCTAATTTTATAAAAACATTTTTTATACATAGTTACCTATGTATTTTATGTCGATTGATTGATTGTTTATTAATCTTAATAGTTGAACAAGAAAATATTTTCACTCAAAAAATAAGCTTTTATAATACAATAATTTAATTAAAGGGTTAAAAAACTGGATATACTTCTGCACGATGAGTATTTTTCATTCTCCAGGTAGGATATTGTTGGTATATTGAATTTTAATGAAACGATAAATCCTTTCTTTAATAAAACTATTCTGAGCTGAGCTTCAGCAAATACACAATAATCATGAGTTTTATATAAAAAAAAAAAGAAACAAAAAAATTAAGAACAGAAAAATGTGTACGTCGGGTGGCAGATACTCGTCGGGTGTATTGAATTTTAAAGAAACAATAAATCATTTCTTCAATAAAATAATTTCGAGCGTAGCTTCATTTAATATATAATAATCGTCATTTTCAATATGTTAAACATTTGTTTTTTAATAACAGAATGAGCCATATGAATTCCTTATTTGTGTAAATGATCAAATTTGTGTAATAAGTTACTCAGTAATAAGTATTAGTATCACCAAATGGTCAAAATTTGATCAGAATAAAAAAAATAATTTATTTTTGTGTGATTGTACACTGATCTTATATATTATACTGATATGAACGCATTGAACTAAAAATAATTTTCTTACATACCTACATCATGATAATTTTTCTTTACTTTAACCACTTTAACCCTAAAGCACAGAAAACCAACCAAAAAATTGAATAAAAATGGAATAATATCTTGTCCTGTATTTCCACATTGTCAATTTTTTCTCATTTATATTATTGAAGCCATATGACATATTTTTAAATAATTATTTAATAATTTAACAATAATATATTGAAATTAAGCACATAGATTTTTAATTTAGAAATAGGGTTAAAATTTGTTTTGGTTTTAAAGTTTGTTAAGTGAATTAGGCAAGAGGTATGGGACTGTCATTACAGTCCCAGTCTATAATTAAGGGGTACATGAAAATAGATTTTATTTCTTGAATCAAATACTGTAATTTTAAAATAAATCTGAGATAAAAACTCTGGACAATCTTTCATACTTTAAACCAACTTGTAAAATAATACCATCTACATCAAAATGATTTGTCAAAGTAATTAATTATATTACAAATTAGATAAAAAAATAATTTGTAATTTAAACATAACATGATGTATGAAAAACTTTTGTAGCATTTCAAACTTTTCGATTTTATGAGCCTGTGACAAATTCCAAAATAGACCTCACCAATTCATAATAAAGTGCAATATGATAAATTGTGTGTTTAAATTTATCATAAATCCTTCAAACTTCAAGAACTCTCTTAAAGCCTTGCTATAATTTAATTAATATTTGCATTAAAACTTCAGTGCTTTGAAATTTTTTTTCTTGTATCAAAATTATTGATCTATTTGTTTGATTTACTTGTCTTTTTTTGTTATTATATTAATTATCAGTATATTAAAAGTTAAGCAGTTAATAAATTTGTGAATTTTGTTAGAATGGACTAGAAATAAATGGGTTGACACAAAAAGGTGGCATTAACAACAGATACAGGCATCAAAATAAGAAAATTAGATTTTGTACTATAAAACTATAATATTCCATACATTTCTACAATAATTTATAATGTATATTACTATTATTCTTATTAAAATGGAGAACTAATAAAAATTAATTTCCATACCCCCTCTCCTTGACGAAATCCTAAATATGTGATTGGTGGTCACATACATCTACATATAGTCCATATAGATACACTTGAGAATAAGATGTCGATTAGGAAATTAGTTTGATTCGATTCAAGTGAAAATCCCTGGTTTTCTAAACATTGAAAATAGTGTCGTTTAAAGTAGCACTTTAGCAGATATAAAATATAAATATTTAGGTCTCTGTTAATGAGTGGTGTAGTTGAGGGTACACGCAGGTACACGACAAGTTTTTTATTAATCATAAGTATTTTATTGAAGTGCGTTTAAAGTTGGTAGTGATGGGAACACTAATATTTTTCTGAACTGTATTGACGCTACATAAACTTCTAAAAGAAATGTAATTATCCAAAAATAACTTTGAGTAATGCTACTTTTTTTTTTTTTTTTAATGTAGAGCATTACTTCAACACTTGTTTATAAGTATAGAGCATATTCTTTTTTTTCATATATTTTGTAGCAGAAGACTTTTAATAAATAATAAATAGTGTATATCTATAAAAAATTTATTAGATGTATTAATGAATAAATTAACATCTGTAAGTGTTTATTACTATGATATTATCATAACCTTAATATTATGCTGTTTTATTTTTATCCATTTGGAAAATAAGAATTATTTTTAGATTTTTGTAGTTTAGGTCTCCACATTATCACAATATGTCATAATATCAACCACCACATCACTATTATGACATGTCTTCATAGACCATAGCCTGCAGATCACAGTTAAACACAGTTAGATACAGCCATATTTTAGACAAAAATGTATTGTTTTATAATACCTATTCAAGATAAAATATGTGATAACAAATGACAATAATATCAAATTAAATTTAAATATAGCTATAATATTAGTGTAACATTATTTAATTTTCATTTAAAGTTATACTAGATTAAATTTGAAACACAAGATAAAAACATTTTTAAATGTTGAAATTTGATTGGGAGGGTCCGGATCCAAAATCCGTCCTGTTGAGTATGGTGAAATGAATCAATCTGTAACCTGATTTTAACAGGTTACAAGTTAACTCACAAAACCAGAAAATAATCAAGGTATTTGACCAAATTAATATAACCGTTATAGTAGATATTAAACTGAACCATTTTTTAAATTTGTTATTTTTTAAACTTTTTTTTTGTGATTCTGAGTGTATAGTGAAATCTTATATTTAAGTCTGCATTTAATGCACATATATATTAACATAACAATAAGTATTTATAATTTTAAATTAACATTTTATTAAATGTTCAGTATACTTAAACTCAAGTCAATATTCTAAAAACCGCTGTATAAACTATTAAACAATTTTTGTATAGAGAAAAAAAAGTTACAGTAATACAATTAATTATTAAACAAATGTACCCTAGTATTTTAATGGATGTCCTCATGTAGTGGATAATACATATATTTTCAATTTCACATTAGGCGGTATAACAATTTCAAAACTTAATTAAATAAGATTTAAAAATAAATACAATTAATTGTTCAATTGGCATAGTAAGATCTATGAATAAAACAACAATAATAACAGCATACATAAAATATTAGGCAATGTATTCTACCTAATATTATCATACAGCATGTATCAAAATTATATTAGAATGACAATAACACAGAGTTGGTTGATGACTGGTGTGTATAATTTTGAATCACGCAAACATAAATTCTATTTGGCAATAACAAAACTTATTTCGAAATAAAATACATTCAAAGAAAATCAGCTTAATGCCTAACCTAAATAATAAATAATGATATAGTTCCAGAAAATATAATTTTTAATAACTTCTATAACACCTAAAACTTACTTTTAAAAACCTCAAAAAATGTAGGATTTTAAAAAATATTGACTAGAAATGGATAAAAATTGATTAGTTATCATCTAAATTAAAGTTCACAACCGTAAATAGCCTAAAATTATAACTTATTTATGAATTACTTGATATCTTTCTAAAAGCATAAATGAATTGCAATTAAAAAGTTCCAAGTTACTGTACTTATTTATATTATTTTCTGTACTTTTATGTACTATATTACTTTTAAATTTATTCAATAATAAAACTAATCCATTAATAATTAGAATAAAACAGTTGATAATTCCATTCTTTTGTTGGTCAAAGTTTGGTGTATTCTATAGGATATTTATAAATACTGTTTTGGTGGTGGGATGAGAATAGTTAACTGACTAGAGCTGCTCATCACTATTAACAAAAATAATGTATTAGAGTAAAACACAATTTTTTTTTTTTAAATATCTATTTTGGAGAAAAATTAAATGCTTACCATACAAATTACTGTAACCAAGAAGCAGGAGCCCATAATGGTTCAGTTTTTAATTTATGATCAGCTTCTAGTAACTGTTCTAAAGCTAACTTAAAATCATTATTTACAATTGTTTCATCGAACCAATGATCATAAAGGAATTCTATTCGTTTGGAACTCCTTAAAATCTCATTGAACTCATCATCCTACATAGATAGTGTACATACATATTAAAATAAATTTTTTTTTAACATACTTAATAAATAACTCACTGTAAAACCTCTAGAATTTGTTTCATCAAATGTTGACATTGCGAATGCTGCGTTTCTACTTGATTTTAACAAGTCAAATGGTGGTGGCTTAATATATATAATGTAAGGTTTGATATCAGGTGTGCGTAACATTTTTAGAGCCTTAAAAATAAATGATTATTTAAGAGACTGAGCAAATAATATTTTAATAAAAAAAATGAACTTTTATCCTACCTGATAGTGTGGATTTATTATACATGTAAGTCCCGCACGAATGATCGATTTAACACTTTCTAAAGATGTGCCATAAAGATTTCCTTTGTATTCACCAAATTCTAAAAATTCACCTCTTGCAATTTGTTCTTCCATTAACTCTCTTGAAACAAAATTGTATTCTTTTCCATTTACTTCTCCAAGTCGAGGAGCTCTTGATGTATCTATAAACAAGTGACTATTAAGTAAAATATATATTATACTATATTATATTACTATGTATACATAAACACTATCTCACAAAATGAATATCAAATTATATATTTAACTAAACTCAAAGTATGAAAGTTAATTGTTTTGTAATAAATTTAGTATATTTAAAAAATAATAATTCAACCATTGATTACTGCTGGTTATGAAGAGACACTTTAATACATTGATTGGTAATCTATTGAATAAAAGTATAGTCAAGTTGATATTTTATTGCAATTTATAAGTTATAATATTCATTTTTTTTTTATTCAAAACTTTATTTTAATCAGAAATTTTCTAAAAAGTATTTTAATAAAATTAAAATAATATTAAAACAGATAGACTTGATATTACATTTATTATTGTTTTTTTTTTTTACAGTGAGCACTACAGTGTTAGATCCAGGACCTTAATTTGGAGGGGGCAATTAGACAAAAATAGATCATATATATATATATATATATAAATAAAATTAAAACATTTTCACTCGCATTAAGCATTTTTAGTATGCATTTTAAAATTTCTGGGAAGGGCGATTGACCCCATAAGCCCTTGGATCCGCGACTGCAGCACTATTGTTTTAAAAATAGTTATTTATATATATTTTTTAACTCACGTGGTACGGGGGTGTGATATTTGTCTGGATTTAATTCCATTATACGTCTCTTCAGCTCATTCCTGCCAACACCAGGTGGACCAACTAAAACGATGGGTCGAGGAAGCTCAGGTCTTGGATACAACTTTACCACTTCTTCATATGTAGCGATATCTTCACGATCATAGTCATCACTTTCAGCTGCGTCATAGATAACCTTTTTAACACGTGTACGTACCAAACATTCGGACGTCATCATGTCTTCACCAAGATCGTTCAGAGCGGCCAATGACCCACATAATGGGTCCTTGGCTATTGAACGGTCTGGTAAACATGTCATGCCGCCCCCACCAATACAACCCCCATTTATGGTATCCATGACCCCTGTAATCCGCAAACAATAAACATGTGTTAAATCACAATACACTACAAAACAAAACACATGTTAATGAAACAAAAAAAAAAAAAAAAAAATATAATAACACAAAAAATGATAAGCACCCCATACAAAAAACGAAAGAAAAGATAAAAAAATGAAATCCTATAATTTTTAGTAAAGATGAATGACACAAAAAGGTTTATTATGATATAAATATATTATATTATTATATAGAACATTCTTTAATTTTCAAATTATCAAGTTATACTTCTAATTAAAATGAAAAGTAATTATATGACTGTCTTTATGTTTTTAATATTATTTATAAATAATAAGTATAAGTGCTAATTTTTACTTTCCAAACTAATTAGAATTAGATCTACGTTTTATCACATCTACATCTAAAATGTATCTACATATTATACAACTTATAGGCAACTTGAACTATGCTTGATGACTATTGGTAAAATTCCTGAAATTCATATTTGTAAAATATAAATAAAATGCCTATTTTTTTTCAGACTTTATAGGTTGATAATTGTTAATAATAAGAAACAAATTGTCGCTCATTGTGAAAAACCTTCAAAATTAGGAAAAATGAAATATCCGTATCTCTGGATTCAAAAAAAGAAAAAAACTGCATCTAATGAAAAGTACTCCAGTGTGCTATCATTGCTGTAAGAATTATGAAAAATATTTTATTTATCTCTTATGTACACAGTACACTAAAACTTTTCTAAAAAACCTCTTATGTGTACCTAATGTACAATATTTCAAATAATGTTAAAAGAAATATTAATTTTTTTAAACAATATGGTTTTTATTGAGTAATTCTTAAGTTTGGATACATAATATATTACTATCATTACTAATATTTATAATGATTTGTTTAATTGTGTTATACCTATAAAATCTCTCATGTGCAATGTTAAATAAAAACAACAATTAATTAACCACCTATGTGTTAGTGATAAACATCTTATGTGATGCTTTAGAATAAAATATCACCAACAAAACCTCCTATGTACAAAAATGTTGACCAAAAACTTTATAATATTCTTTTTGAATAAAATGAAGTTTTACATATTATATTTTACAATATAATAATTTTTTTTTTAATTTTTGTAATACTTACTGATTTTAAACAACAAAAATGTCTCTCCTGAAATTTTAGGATTTTGCACATAGGAGATTTTTCATGCCACGCAACAAAATTTAAAGCATGTTTTAATAATTGTAACAACTATGTTATTGTTTTTACTATTTTTTTATAAAAAATGATTTAAAAATAAAATGTATAATACAAATGTTGATTAAATTCAGTTTTTTTATATTACTACAGATAAAATGTACCAAATGTTGACCAAATTTCTGGAATTGTTAATTAGTTTACATCAGTAGTCATAAATTTACTCAATAGTGTCAGGAAGTTATTATTATTTTTTTTTATATAAACTTATAATTTTATATTATTAGTAGTTTTGACTTTATTACAATTTATATGACCATGCACTATTTATGGTGAAATACATAGATTTGAGTTATTGAGAGCAAATTACGATTACTTTGTTTCAGCAAATAAAACTTATTTAACTCACATTTCTTTTTTTGATCCGACATTGATAATCTTTCATGAATTATTTTACGTTCTTGTAGAGCTTTACTTGGTATAAGACCAGCTCTCATATTACGGTCACCTTCTTTACGAGCTTGCCACCTAAGTAAAATAAATTGATTGAAGAGCTTATTATAAATTATCAATCCTAAAAATGAAAGTTCTATTTGTAAAATTTAATGTAATTTACCAATAGGGATC
Source organism: Stegophylla sp. TES_Ste_2020 (assembly GCA_025469315.1). Taxonomy (NCBI): domain Eukaryota; kingdom Metazoa; phylum Arthropoda; class Insecta; order Hemiptera; family Aphididae; genus Stegophylla; species Stegophylla sp. TES_Ste_2020. Next base: position 16,272 of record JAIPRM010001598.1, read on the forward strand.
ATCCTGACTAACAATGTGTAACACTTCTCCTTTTGAAAAACTTAGGCCAGCTTCTTTACATGGAATGTAAGGATCAACATCTGTGTTAAAATCAAAATGAGCTCTGACTTTCATTTTGCTTTCTCGTGCTCCACCTTTTGGATCTGCTGGAATTAACTTGAAAGTAATTGTCCCTTCAGAATGTTGCTACAAGTAAAAATAAAAATGTATTATTTTTTCATTATACGATATTATTTTTACATACCAGTATCTGAAGGACATCTGCTGGGGACTTCCCTTCAACATTGATTCCATTTACTTCACAAACTTCATCGCCAACATTAATCAAACCAGATCGATCTGCTGCACCACCATGCATAACTCTTGCTATAATTATTTTACCATTTTCTTCGTCTGTTTTTATTGTAGCACCCTGCAATTTTATACCAATGGTTACAAATGTACATTTTAACACAATACTATGTCTCAATTTTTGACAGCATATTTGGTATTTTTTTTCATTATAGATTCAAATTAAAGAATGATTTTCAAATCAGACAAAAATATTAATTCACAAATATAAATATTTTTATTTTGGAATTAAATTAATGCTGGTCAATTATTATTATTTATAAATTATAATAATACAAATTAAATGATTGATGCAATTGTGACACAGTAAAATTATAATAATTTATTTGTCCTGACTTCGCATTTTTCTTTATTGCTTTTTTATCCTCTATACTTTCAAATTAAATTAATTTCTTCATGAAAAACTAAAATAATGTATTTTAATCATGCTTTTATTGCTAAAAGATAGGTTATAGGTACTTCTTAATGTATTTATTGTTAGTTTATTGTCAAAAACCTAAAAAATATCAATTGGAGCAGTATAAAAACTAGGCTGTGAAATATTAGAACACTATGGCCTAAAATCATGCTCAATTAATGACACGCCTAGTAAATTGTGATAGATCTATAAATAATACATTTAACTTTTAGTCATACAATTCATCTATGAAATGTTCTATACATTTATATACACCATTTTATAACATAAGAATGGTATAATTGCTTCTTTATTTACACCTGTTAAAGCTTTTTCACCCTACTTACCACAATTGGTTCAGCTGAATCTGGTTCCCCATCCTTGTGAAATGCAAAACAGTTAATACAAAAAACAACAGATTAACCACTAAGAAGTTATGGTTGTATGTGTTAAAGAAATAAAACGCAATGTGGGAAAAAAGAAAATATGAATTATAAAAAATTAAATATATACATATATATAGGTATATTATTTATAAAATAATATTACAAACACAAAAAATAAAACAAAACTGAACTAAAATAATGACTTTGGCTTTTATAAATAAAAAAGCTACAAGCAAATGCCAATTAGTAGTAAAAAAAAACAAGCTTTTGAAATAAAATAAATAATACAAAAACATTTGTTTACACAGCCATATAGGAAAAATCATCATGCGGAGAACATTAACTACATATTAGTACCAATGGTTCAGTGCTTTTAACCAATTGTACAATCTTGATTGTCTCTTCATCCTCATCCATTTCTTGGGGAATGTCTGGCAGTCGAGGCAAATAGTCTTTTTGAGCTACTGCATCATGTGCACACAAGAGCCCCTAAAATAGTTTTAAAATAAATTATAATCATCCAACACAATAATGTCAATTGTTGCAATGCTTTTTGGTACAAACCTGTATGTGAGGATTTTGTAAAAGTTGAAAGAGTTGTCTGGATGTATCACTAAGCGAAATCCTGGGTAATAAAACTTCCATAACATCCAGTGTAATTTGCATAGAACTTGATAATACAGGTGAGCAACGTCGATCATCGCGCACTCGGTCAACTATGGTGTTGTAAACTTTGAACAAAGCATGGAGTTCTTTGCTTTGTAACAGGTTGGACAAGAAGTCTAATTCTTCCTTGGACGCGGATATGGCATCCCGAGATCCCTCCAACGATTCTAGAAGGCCAGCTAAAGCTAAACGAAAAAAAAAAACCTGGTTCAAGAGAGCTGGTGACGAAAAGCTGGGTTTGGAATTTTGATCGAATGCGGCGAGTGTGCCTCTTACCGGGATCAAAGGCCCCGTTCTGCTGTTCCATAGCGACGACACTCATGTCTTAACAATACACCTATGGAAAAGAACGACAGTGGTGTGAAAAAAAAGTAAATCTCACGGACGTACACACGCGTTCAAAAGTGAGCGCAATGAGTCGATGCTTAATGAAATAAGCGAGAAAATTAGTTTACTTGAAAAAATAAAGGCATGGCAGCAATACGGATGTGCGCGAGCGAAACAGACGACATCGCCGAACCGCAAGTCGGGACGTTCAGGTGCACACTGCGGTGGTAACGGCGAAGGTGACGATAGGTAGGACGTAGTACACGAATGGAGTGTGTACGTGTAGATATTACGTCTCCTGTAACGGTAGAATATTATTAATTTACTGCAATAAAAGGTACAGTTACAGCTTCATTATTATTATTATTACAATGAATATTTTTTTCCGCAGGACTGCTCACCACTGGCTGGCCCGATCCAATTCTGGGTCAGCTGGATTCGCCGCAGTGCCGCCAACGCACACTGACAGCCCCCTCAGCGTGCGATTTTAATTATTATTGATTATTATATTTGCTCTGTATACCGGCGTGTGTATCGGATTTCGACGAGACGCTGGATGTGTCGGACTGTGGCGCCAACGATATTCAATATTACTATCGTGTCCATGTCGTCGTCGTTGTTGTTATTATTATTATTATGATTTACGGGGCGCGACTCAGAATGAAATGCGACGGCGGTGACGGGGGAAAAAAAAAAGCTAAGCGCTAATCCCTGGCTCCGTTCTCAACGTCTCGCGGCATAGGCAGTGGGCACACATAATATACAGTATACGCCTACTATAACACATATACATATTATTATTATATACAATATTATACTACATACGCTCGCGCGCGCGCGCACTCCCGTTTTTCTTGCCGTATGTTTTTTTCTCTTCTAAATTTATATTATTATGACAACGATGATCCGCGCTTCTCGCGCGATTATACCCGTCTGTGACGTAGGTACTACTCTCTGGTGCGCGTCCGCGTGTGTCCGTGCGAAATAAATCGCGCGCCCGCGAACCGCGTCGCACAGTCCGTCGCACGCCCGCAGCTGCCTCAACCAGAGCAAGCGGCTGCCGGCAGTGACGTCTGACGCTCGAGTAAACTTGCGCGCGCGCGTTCGCGTTTTTAGAGACCCCGTGCGGTTGTTCTCACCCGCCGCCGCTCGCGTTTTATATATACATATATATATAGTTTATGAATAGAAGCGACACACCGTGTGAACGGTTTTTAGTTTTTTTATTTTCTTCCGGACTTTCGGCCGGCGGCGGCCTGGCCTCGACGCACGTTATAGATCATATCGTTCTGACCAGAAATAACGTCCACGAGCGAGCCTCTGCGCCGCGCCGCGCCGCCGTGCTGCTGCTGCGAAGAGAGATCGAAATCGCCGCGCCGTAGTAACAGAACGCGGCGATTTCGGTCCAATTATTTAGATTATTAAGACGTCTGGCACAGGCAGCATTTCCACGACAATACAATATAATAATGTATTATTATATATTATATTATACACAACACCTACATATTATTATTATTATACCGGGATTTAATGCGGTGGTGTTTAACGCGCGCGGGCACTTTCAAAACCACCAGCACATAATCAATTTTGTCATTAATATAATATAATACCAGGAACTCGCCCACGGAATATAACGTGCACACGCGTGTGAATTAGGCGCGTGTTAATGTGTCATAGTATGAATTATAATAATAATATAGTTATAATTAATATAATATCTACGTGCGCTGCGCACGGTAGTTTGCGCGTTTGCATAATAATTCGGTATTAATATACGATGCATTGTATGGCTCCATACAACGTTGGCTGTAGGCCGGGTCGCTCATGAGAAAAAAAGCCGTGATTAGGAGCAAGTCCTGGATTAATCTATGGACTTAACCTCCGAATTTTTCGTCCCAAAAATTAAATCATCTCTCACCATTTTGGCTCTGTGGATATTTTCTTATTTTATTAATTGTTGTTATTTTCCACTTAAGAGTATCTATATTATGTGTATAATATAAATCAGCGTCCAGGGATGGCAATTATAATTTGCTTTATGTGTGCAAAGAGAATAGGTACGACTGATATTTTTTCACCCGTGCGTCCGTACTTCGTGTATTTATTACTATTTATCTAAACACAAAGTATAAAATTATTTAGTCTGATGAACTCTATTGTTGATAATTTATTGCTGAAAATTTTAAGTTTCTTACGTTATTCTTTCAGTGTTATTCACAAATAAGTAACTAAAATCGTTTTTCATTAAATCAGTACAGTAAAAATCTAGTTTTGACATATATTACGGGTTTTTCTTAAATTATTTTTATATAGCTTTTTCATAATTTTGAAAACTGACTTCTTTAAAGTACTATGCAGAAAAATATTTGGATCTGAAGAGGAATAGAATGAAACATTTTGATGAAGTTTTACTGCTTGAAATCTATACGTACGAAAAAAGCACACACATACATTTTCGTTCCACTAAAACATTTATATGAATAGTTTAATATAGAGGTGTTCTCAATCTTTTTAGGATCACGACCTAAATTCGCCTCCGAAAATTTATCGCGACCCACTGTATATGTGGGTTGCGATAAAACAATTTACATATACAGGATAAAATAGTAGTTCTAAAAAACAAAAATAGTTTATTACTTATTAATTTATTGGTTTACAAATGAATATAAATTAACAATGTGCACCTGTACTATTTGATGGCGAGATTCAGTTAAAAAAATACGTCTTTTAGAATCTATGTAATTAGAAAAACTCGCGATTCACCAAAAGTTGACTCGAGACTCAACAGTGGGTCGCGACCCACAATTTGAGAAATGTTGATTTAGTGTGAATATATGTCTTTCCAGTCTCCAACGCCGCAAAATGTATCTTCCTTGCCACTTTTTTGCCATCCTTGTAATAAATAATAAAATGTATATCTGATATCACTTATCACGGACAGACGATACTACGATTTTTATAGTTACGACGAAGAACATAGTAATATTTTATTTATAAATATAGTATTTCGACGTTCTGAAAAGAGCAATAACGAAAACGATGGCTGCTGATGAAGGTTTTTTTTAATTGTACGTAGCCAACCCATAGTATTATAAATGATCTTATATTTTGTATTTCGTGTATGTATATAAATATGTAATAATGTTCTCTGGGAAACTATTTTATAATACGAAGTACCCAAGTTAAATTAGCGATATTTTTTTGAGCTGAATTCGTTACGTCAGAATCTATTTTAAGTCTATTTGTTTTTAATCCAAGTTCATCCAGAGCTTCTGTTACAGAGGGATGTACGCGCATAGTTGATTATAATTTTGAAGTATATAAAAACGGTATTATAATTATCTAATTGTAAGGTCGAACACATCATTATTTTTTTGGACTAGCTATATATTATATTAGATGCGAATTACATACATAATAGTAAGGGTGTATTTGAAGGGGGGAGAAGGGGCGATCACCCCTCATTGGGCCTCTCATTTTGTATATTTTTTTAGTTTTTGAGATGAAAGAAGAAGCTAATGTTTCGATAATGATAATTTTTTCTTTTTATGAAATTACATTTTATATAAAAATATTAGTCCAATAGGTTCATACGATAATTTTTTGATCAAAAATCGCATTCTTGTGGTTACCTACTTTAATGAGGTAATTTTTCTAAATTTTCAATTAATTTTTCGAAAATAAGAAAAATTTCAAAAAATTTAATAAAAACGGCGAAATTTGCGTAAACGAGATTATCGTGCCCTACAAATTCCAACTTTAAACAGTTATAAAAAAATGTTAGTGAAGTTATGTTAAATGTTTAACTAATAATATCGAGAATTCTATTTTTCATGTGAGAAAATATTACAAAACACAAGGTAATTTCAAAATTCTATATTTACCCAAAAAGTGATCAAATTTCATACATTTCTGTATTACACTAACTCTGTATTACCTATTGTTTAGGTTAGGTTTAATTTTGTTATAAATGGGTGAAAATTTCAAGTTTTTAGTATTAAGGGTTACGGCTAAATTGTTAAATTGTTTTCATGAAAATCTCGTTTACGGCACATTTGACCGTTTTTATTAAATTTTTCAGCAGTTTTTCCTTGTTTTTGGAAAAAGTATTGAGAATTTTGAAAAACAACCTGAAGTACTATAGGGATGCCATTTCTAACTTAAGAACTTATTTTATGAAAAATGTTTTGATAAAGAAAAAAGTGTTTCTATATAAAAATATGAAATAATGAGTAGACATCATAGTAAAGGCATTAAATTCTTATAGAATTTAAAATATTTAAAAATCGCACTTCCCTGAAAATAGAGTCAGGGACGCCCCTGCATAATAGGTAGGTATATTCGAGACACCAGTATATCATTATACTAAATAATCAATAATATACCTATACAGAATACAGTATACAATATATATACAGAGTATGCAAATCAAGGAGGAGTAACAAAAGTTTTTCGGCTTGATGAGAAAGTTCTCCCCTCGATAAAGTAATTAAATAATTGATTCGTATAATTTTCTGTATAATAGGAATAAAGGGATAGTTTTTTCGACAATATCGAAAAACAATTTTGTTTTTATACAAAATAATAATTTTAAATAAAAAATACAATTTTTGTTTCAAACAAACAGGCTGAAAATGCCAATGTCAATCTTCAAACTGAATATATTTAATTGTACCTATTTATTTTAGATTCTGAACGAAGTGAAGAAGCTAGTGTTTTTACAATGATGTTTATTTATTTTTAATTTTAATTCTGTTAACGCTTTTTAGTATAGATATATTTGTCCAAAAGTTTCGATCAGTAACTTTTTGAAACCGGATTTGCCTCTAGTTGATACTTTAGAGAGGTCATTTTTTTGAATTTCTCAATTCTTTAGTCTTTTTTTTTTTTTTTTTGAAAAAACTACCCAAAATTTGACAAAAAAACTTTAAAACCATATTTTTTTGATCCAAACTTTATGAAAATTTAAATATAGATAAACAATAATATGAAAAACATATTGGCGTAAGAAAATTTTGAAAATATGAAAAAAAAATATTTGGACATTTTTCTTTTCACAACTTTTTCTAATATTTTTTTTTTATCTTTATTTATTAGATAAAAAAAAGTAATGTAAAATAAAGTAAAGTAAAGTATAGACAAGAAAGCCGGACATACTTCAGACTACGGATATTTTTCGCTCTTTGGGTCACATACTCTTGGTAAGTGTGTTGAAAATGACGACTATTATTGCTCTTTATGTTATTATCTTCTTTCGTTTAGAATCGTCTTATTGAAGAAATGATTTATCGTTTCTTTAAAATTATACACACCCTTCAAAAGTATCTGACCCAAAGAGCGAAAAATATCCGTGGTGCGAAGTATTTCTAGCTTCCTTGTCTATACTTTACTTTACTTTTTTAGATTGGAAATAAGTTTTACATTAATTTTATTTCTATTATCAATTTGTTCTAATTTTTGTTATCTATGTATGAAAAAAAATTACTCCCTCTTTCGTTAAACCTATCTGAATTTTTTCTGGACATAATATAATATGTCGTGGCCACTTCGTGAAATCGATTTTTCATGAGTAGAAAATGTATTTTTTCCAAACTTTGTGAAATTCAAAATATTCGTTGAAATTGTTACTTCAATAATTTGACATCATGCAGTTTATTTACTTATTACACTATGTGATATATATAAAACAATTATTTGTTATTTAATTTTTTTTAAATACTTAATTTTAAAAAGTTACATAAACTTCGTATTATGAGTATTTTTCGTTCTTTGGGTGAGCTACTCTTAAGCTTACTCTAGCTCTAGCCTTTTGTGATGTTTTGAAGTGATAGTGATAGACTTTCATTTTAAAGAAACGATTGGTTTTTTTTTGGGAAAAAAAAAAAATATTCTAAGTGGAATTTGAGTTAACTATAAAGAACAGTAATTGTCAATTTTGTATTGAATATGTTAAGCAATTAAATATGTTACAGAATAAACCAATATCAATTTCATTATTCATGGGAATGATCAATTTTGCCGTATTTGGAAATTTAAAGCTCTTATAATTTAAAATTGACTCGACTGATATTAATAGTATTTTAAACATATTATGCAAGGTTGTATATAATTTACGAACCTAAAAGTAATATATTGAATATACTAAGAAATAATAATTGATACATACCTGTCACTTTTTGGATAAACAGTCATTTGAGCCATAATTCTTTCTTTAAACGATTGTAAAAAATTACTCAACACTAATATTTCAGAAAATAATACTACATATATATGATAGCAGGAAAATATTACCAAAATTTTTGGGTGTTCGTAAACTAGAAAAATACCATAAAATTTGTACGTACATTCTTCAATTTTCAAGTGTTTAATTATTCGTTCGTTAAAAATTAATTGTACCAAAATATTCGCAATGAAATTTTCCCTAGATACCAAGTTTCATAAAGTTCGGTTGAACTAATTTTCTTTTATTTATGTTTAAGCATGTAATTTTAGATAAAACTAACGAATTCTGCCAAAATGATAATTTTAAACGGATATAGAGAAAAAAGTTGTCTTACGATTTTTGAGATTTTTTTTAGGGCTTTAAGTTTCTAAGTACATAATTTTTGAAGTGATATTAATTTTTTTTTTCAACTTTAAGAAAATTTTGTTAATAGCATATTTTATTGTTTTTTGTCAATTTTTTGACAGATTTTTCGCGTTTTTGAAAAATTTATAGAACATATTCAAAAATGACTTGTTAAGGACCATCTGGATGTGTTTTCGGATCTATAGAGTTACTGATCGAAACTTTTGGGCAAGTATTTTTATACGAAAAAGTGTTTCCAGAAAATAAGAACAAAAATAATAAACTTTATTGTAAAATCACATGTTTCTTTGCTCTGCTCAGAATCTAAAATAAATAAATAAACATAATACCAAGTAAAATTATAACCTCTTTTGCTCTGTTCAGAATCTAAAAGTAAATTAAGTTAAATTAAAATGAAATAAAGTAAAGTAAAGTAAAATATAATCAAGAAAATCTGACATACTTCATAATATCATGGGTATTCTTTGTTCCTTGGGTGAGATAGTCTTCCTAAGTGTGTTGAATTTTAAATAAACGATAAATCATTTCTTCAATTATACGATTCTGAGCGAAGTATGATAATAATATAAAGAACAATATTATAGTCGTCATTTTCAACACACCCACTAGGAGTATCTGAGCCGAGGAGCGAAGAATATTCATTTCTTGTTAATACATTACTTTACTTATCTTTGCTTTGCGTTACTATACTTTAATTTACTTTATTTTACTTAATTTGTATTTGCTTTATTTTACTTTTTCTTTATTTTTATTTTTTGTCCAATAAATATAAAAAGAAAAATTTTACTGAAAATAAAAATATTGGATGAGAAAAAAAGTGTTAGAATAAAATTTCCACATTTTTTTTCGAATTTTCAAAATTTTCTTGCCCAAAAATATTTCCCATATTATTTTATATTTATGTTGTAAGTTTGGATTAAAAAAAAATAGTTTCTAAATCTTTTTTGTTAAATTATTGGTAGTTTTTCCCAAATTTTGAAAAAAACAATTGAGAATTTCGAAAAATTGCCTCTCTAAAGTCTAGAGTACTATCTAGACTCTAGAGGTAAATTCGGTTTTAAAAATTTGCTGGTTGAAACTTTTGGACAAGTATTTCTATACGAAATCGTGTAAACATAAAAAAATAAAAAAATAAACATCATTGTAAAAACTGTACTTCCTCACTTAATTCAGAATCTAAAACTACTAGCTTCTTCGATCTACTCAGAATCTAAATGGGAAAAATATTTTTTTTATATTGGTAAGTATAAAGTAGTTTGATTTATTTCATTGTTTGAGGTGGATACTGTGTTACAACCGTTTTAGATTTTGTTTAATTTATAAATAAAGTATAAACTCATTTAATTATTATAATATTTAAAATATACTATGTCTCATTTTATTTTAATATTCATTCTAAAAGTATAAGATTTTGGAGACATTAAAACGTCAATATACAAACATACAAAATATATTAGGAAAACGGTAATCATAACATAGTTATTTAATTCGATCGTATTATTGAAGTCTTATCTATAAATAGCTTGAAACCCAATATTCCTATAAAAACATCAAAATGCCAATTACACTAATTACAGTAAGGTTCACGATTTATGAATTTGTAAAAATTGGCTTTTGTTGGTTTATTTTCATTTTCATGAAGACTTTATAACTTTAAACACTTACGCACACACGCACACACAAGTACATACACAATTATCGTGTACTCAATATTATTAAATAACATTTGTTAAATATAACCAAATCGATAATTTTTATTATTATTGAATATTAATTGAAGCTCTGCTCAGAATCGTTTTATTGAAGAAATGATTTATCGTATTTTTAAAATGTAATACACCCACTAAGATTATCCCACCCGAGGAATGAAGAACACCCGCGGTGCGAAGCGTGTCTGGCTTTTTTTATATTAGGACAGATCGCTCTGCTCTGAAATTTTAATAAGTAACGTTATCTATAAAATTAGAGCAGTGTATAGCAGGGTATTTTGTTGTAACAGAAAAATATATTTAATTAACAGCATTTCTACAATTTCTTTTGTTGTATTTGACATGATCGATAGTTCGATATTCTTAAAACATTATCGAAAATAATAATTATGGTATCCGATGAAAAAAAATGGGAGAAATATCTTGTTCGTACTGTTTTATTTGTAATATTTCTGCTGTTTTGTATACTTCTTTATCGTTTAGTTCAATTATTTTAAATAAAAAAAAGGTGAGAAACGCAATAAAAACTTTAAAATCTTCATCCAATTTCGTTCATATTACCATCAAATATTATATTAAATATCACATGTAATTATTAGAATTGTGACCCCCCTCCCCTAACTTGGACTTTCCTGGGTCCCAGGGCACTGACTTAAATACCCCCCCCCTTCTAGATATAACTTGAACAGTGTTATGTTGTATCAATGTATTCAATAATATCGACCTTATATCGAAATTAATAAAATATTAACAATAGTCGATTTTGTATTTGATTTCAGTTGAAGAAATTGATAAATAAAAATAATTGATTTTATATGAAACTGCCCAACTGCAATGATGTAGTGGAGAGTATGCGCGGGTACGCAAATTTTACGAAGTGTGTATACCAAAGAATAAAACTGAAGACCATGGGTATGCGGTACAAAATGTGCGTATACCCAGTACCCACTCAAGAAAATATTTCAAAATTTTATTAACTTTAACAAGTAAAGTAGAGCAAAGTAAATTAAAGCAAAGACGAAGTAAAGTATAGAAAAGAATGCCAGACATACTTTACACTATGGGTATTCTTCTTTTCTCAAGTCAGATGCTCTTGGTAGGTGTGTTGAATTTTTAACAAACGATAAATAATTTCTTTAATTTTACGATTCTGAGCGAAGTATCTTAATAATAAAAAGAACAATAATAGTTGTGATTTTCAACACACCCGCGCAGAGTATCTAACCTAAGGAGCAAAGAATGCCCATGGTGTGATGTATATCCGACTTTCTTGCCTATACTTTACTTTTACATTACTTTATTTATCCTATAAATAAAAAAAGACTATTATTAAAAATAAAAAAATTGGAGAGAAAAGTGATAGAAATAAAGTTCAAATTTTTTTTTTGCATTTTCAGAATTTTCTTACGCCAAAATATTTTGTATTTTATTGTCTATCTATGTTCAATTTTTCATAAAGTTTTGGATTTATAAAAATAATTTCTGAGTTCTTTTGTCAAATTTTGTGTAGTTTTTTCCAAGTTTTGAGAAAATAATTGAGGATTTCGGAAAATGGCTGTTTTAAATTACCATCTTGCGGCAAATCCGGTTTCAAAAAATGACTGGTTGAAACTTTTGGATAAATATTTTGATACGAAAATGTATTACACATAAAAAAAAAATAATCAATAAATGTAATTGTAAAAAATGCTAGATTCTTCATGCTTCGCTCAGAATCTAAAATATATGACGTATTTAATTTTGAAGTACCAACTACACGCAAATTTATCTTAATAATAATATATTTTGGCTATTGATGGGCGTAGGAGGAGATCTGGATGAAATCCGCTCCTTTATATATTTTTGAAGTTTTTGCGTATACCTATATATTATTTTAGGACTACATCATTGTGTCCACGGTAGATATAAAAGAAGCAGGGCCGGATTTAGAGAGTGTGTGGAGGATGTAGCAAAAATAACCTCTCTAAAGTACAATCTAGAGGAAAATCTGATTTCAAAAAGTTGCTGGTGAAGACTTTTGGGCAAATATTTCTATACAAATAAGTGTTCACAGACAAAAAAAAATAAAATAAACATCATTGTAAAAACACTAACTTCTTCACTTCGTACAGAATCTAAAAGAAAAAAGGCAAAAAACATCATTGTACTCGTAAAAACATTAGCTTTTTCGCTTCAGTTAGAAATTAAAATTCTATTTGACAAAACTTTACAAAACATAAGGTACATATTTCCAAAATGTTATATTTACCCCGAATATGGTCAGATTTTGTTGAAAATATTTTTTCACTTATATTACACTATTGTTGATAATGCGCGAAAATTTTAAGTTTCTAGTCCTTTTAGTTTCAGAGATATAGTGAAATAAATAAAATCAATTTGGGAACAGTATTGAGCATTTTAAAAATCTCTCTAAAATATAATTTGTGTGTAACCTAAAAATAAATGTAATAACCTAAAAAGTAACTGTTTAAAATATTTAGATAAATATTTGCTAAAGAAAAAGTGTTTCTATAAAAATAAAAATATAAAGCCGGACATACATCGCACCATAGGTATTATTCACTCCTCGGGTCAGATACTCTTGGTGGCTGTGTTGAATTTTAAAGAAACGATTATTCAGTATGATTATAGTCATTTAATCAATATTATATTTAATTGACATATATTATTGATTATACTAGACATGAAGACTAGAGATTCTAGAGAACCAGAGATCTCTAGTCTTTATGATATTAGATACTGTAGATATTTATCTATTGTTATCAATTTAAAGTCTGAGTGAAGTGAAGAAGCTAGTGATTTTACAATGATTTTTTTTACTTTAAATTTTTTTTCTGTGATTATTATTGTATAGAAATACTGGTCTAAAAGTTTTGACCAGCACCTTTTTGAATTATAATTTTGCTCTAAAATCTACACAGTATTTTAGAGAGGGCAGTTTTCGAAATTCTCAATACTTTTTCCATAATTTAGTAAAAACTACCCAAAATTTGACAAAAATGCCTTTAAAACTTTTTTGTAACTTTAACTTATGAAAATTTAAATAGAGATAGATATTATTGTGAAAAGAAAATTTTTATTTTGTAATTTTTTTTTTTTCTAATACTTTTTCTCATTCAAAATTGTATTATCCTGTTCATATTTAATAGTAGGATATAAAACCAGCTGAGTAAATACAAATATTTTTGTGATAAAATAAATTTTATAATTTTTAAGTAAAATTGTCTTGTATAAATCGAAGCTCTATTAAGAAATGTTTTATTGAAGAAATTTTTATTGTTTCTTTAAAATTTAACACGCCACCAACTTACACCCGATAGCGAAGAATACCTGTGGTGAGAAGTATGTCCGGTTTTTTTGAATTTATACACCTAAACGTAATCATAAAATTATCATCCAAGCTTTGCTAAGAATAGTTTTCTAAATGTAATGATTTACCATAGGATTTAAATTATAATAGTATACAGTATTATAGACTCTATATACTAAAGCGCGCTAAGTGAGTCAATGTAGAAATGGTCTACCTAAAGTCCTAAAATGATGTACAATCACCACTACTATTCTGTCCGAGGAGATCTCTATTTAAATTTTCATAAAGTTTGGATAAAATTTTGGGTAGCGAAGAAAGAATTGAGAATTTTGAAAAATTGCCTACTAAATGTACGTTTTTAAGGAAAATTCTGATTTAAAAAGTTGCTGGTAAAAACTATTGGACAAGTATTTCTACACGAATACGTTTAACCCTAAAATAATAAACATTAGCTTCACCTTTCTACCCAGAATGTAAAAATGATTGAAAAATGGTGATTTTATGAATTTTTAACTACTCATAAATAGCATATTATATAAAATCATTAAACACGTTTTTTAATAATTGATCACTTTGTGCAAGGATGCAGGATACGAATTACGATATAGATTATAATCTATAGGTATCATAAGAAACAGCTAAATCTATGCTTCCATCTGTACACAGTACATTTGATAGAATTTAATTATACTTAATATTTAATAGCATCTAAGGTACTACGCATTATTTTTTTTAAGTTTTACTAATTTTTAAATCTTGTATAGATGTTTATAATGCAGTATCATTTAAGTTGAATATATTTTTATTTATTAAAAAATTAAAAAATGGCATCAACTATATAGTAGATATTAGAATATGAGTAATTAAGCTTTGTATTAATTTTATACTAAAGAATAAAATAATTTTAAAGGGTATGGATCGTGGGTTGTATATAAATAAACAATAATTAACTCTTGTTGAATATCCTTAATATATTATTATTGTCTTATATTTAAAACATTTTCATTTTAACACGTGTTCGTACACACATACACTCGTGCGCGTACACATTTAGTTAAACTGATTAACCTTAACCTACAAAATGTGTATGCCAACACGTTTTCAGCTGTCAGCAAAGAGAGTAAAGTTAATGTTTTCAATTTTTGGCCAAACCTTCAGTGTTTAATTTAATGTCTAAAACTACACAAACATGCTGATAGATATTTGTAATGTTTAACATCATTTAAACGTCCATCATTATATTTGTATAGCCTTTATATTTAAGTCAGCTATTATATGAGTTGAACTTTTACTAGTTATAGAAATATGGATAGAATACAACGATATCCGACGTTTGAGATATTCGCATCCCGCGTCGGTATAATAATTATTAAATCAGTACAGGCGGAAGGCCAGCATTGTATTATTGTTGAGCAATAATGTAGGACTGAAAAAAATTAAATGCATCAAATTAACTACACTACTACAGTTGACTAAACGTGGTACTTCATAATTTCTAACATTTCTTCACTGTTTTTTGCTATTTTCGTGAAAAGTTTTATATTATTCAAGAAATATCCGTCTGAAGAATGAATAGGTATCGGTATTCATTATTCAATTATCAATATATAAAAGTGTTACATCAGCCGTATTACATTTTTCGGGCGATTTTACAGTAGATACCAAAATAGACTTTTACAAAACATAAAATTGACATAATCTTGAAAACAATAAAATTGCTCACGATTTCAAAATAAGAAACTGCATTAGTTATGAAAGTAGTAACCTAGATATAGTGGATGATCAATGACACATGACTTTTTTATTCATATACCTAATCGTACATTCATTCTATATTATATAGGTATCATTAATTTCACATTGATGGATGGTTGGCTATTTATTATCAGTTTTTAAAATGTAGTCACAATGCATATGTTATGTGTACATCATATTGCGATATAACTTTTATAAATTATTATTTAATGTTAATTATTACTTTACCAAAACCTTTAAAAACGTTTTCTGTGATTTTCTTGGCTAAAATTTACAATCAACTAAAAAATAATTATTGTCATGAATTCATGGTAATTGTAACTAATATTTTTAAAATGAAGTGTGTTTTTTAAATTTTATAAAGCCTTAGGTAACATTTGACCAGAATTTCAGAGGTGAATAAAAATCAATCATATATAGTTTAATGGCTGTATCCATCTTCACGGAAATTTATTTACATTTACATACGTTTCTATTTGCTTTTAATAATTTATACATTTTTGGTAAACTTTTTTCTCAAGTTAATGTGTATCTTTAGGTACCTATAAATATTTTATATTAGGTATAATATGTCATTTATGGATTCGGTGCATACTAGTTGCCTCCCAAAATATACGAATTGCCTCCCGTCCTTATCGCAAATAAAAAGGTTAATATACACTAGTCGCCTCCGATGATCAGGTAGTTCATAATATTATATACGAGTTGCCTCCCAAAAATTTCCACACCAGTGGCCTCTCGTATAGAATTAAACAGTGGTTCATAAACTTTTATTAGTATTTATTTATATAATTTATAATAATTAGTCAATAAAAAAAAAATTATTATGACACAGATGTAATGGAAAAAAAAATATCTATAACAATCTTAATAATTTGTAAAAATAAAATCGTACAGCGAGAACGAGTGTTTAAAATCAACTAAACGATACTCGAATACTCGATCACTTAAGAATAACGTATATGATTTCTAATAACCTGGATCAGGTCTGGTTTGGATTATATCTTATCATTACACAGAAGATTTTATTATCTCAATGTATAATCGTAAAGGTATAATCGAATCAAATATCAAAAATAACAAGTCATAGATTACGACTTCGAAATTACAAACTTATTTTTATACATATTTGGAAATGTTTGGAATCACTTATACATTTATTACTTGCCCATTAGGAGGCAACTAGTGCTAGACTCTTCTCGATTGCGATAAAATTTAGGGTACGTTGGGAGGCAACTCGTATATGGTCGGGAGGCAATTCGTATAAAAATTTTTGACCTATTTGACTTCGGGAGGCAACTAGTATGCGCCCTATGGATTAGACCATATGAGGTAACGCAAAAAAAGGTTATCGTAAAAATGAATGTCTGTGTTTTACCAAATATAATTTTAATGAAAAAAAGGTGGACATACTTCGCTCCTTGGGTGGAATTCTCTTGGTTGGTGTATTGAATTTTAAAGAAACTATAAATCATTTCTTCAACAAAACGATTCTAATCGGAGATACTCAGTTTATTCAAGACAAATTCAGTTAAAAATAATAGTTTGTTACAATACAAATTTTTTTTCAGATCAGCCTGTATTATATTCCACTATTAACTGAGAAAAGGAAAAAAAGTATTAAAAATGCTTTTTTTCATTATTAAATTTTTTTTTGCACCGAAAAATTACTTATATTATTTTCTATCTATATATTCATAGAATTTGTATTAAAAAAAAAAAAAAAAATGTAAAGGCGTTTTTGTCAAATTTTGCGTAGTTTTTCTCAAATTTCGAAAAAAATTAAGAATTTTGAAAAATGACCTCTGAAATGAATCACATAGAGGCAAAGTCTGATATAAAAAGTTGCTGGTCAAAACTTATGGACAAATATAAGTATATGAAAAAGTATTTAAAAAAAAAAATAATAATAATAATAATAAATAAACATTATTGTACAACCATTGTTGCTCTAAAATGAACAACACGTATCTCCAAAAATAAAACTTTACAGAAAAACCAAAAAATTGTTTAAAATACATATGTGTAGTCATATAGCAAATTCAGATACTAAAATCCATTATATGAGGTCAGTGGTCACCAATATGTTTACGGGAAATAATGGTCAATGAAACATGTGCGTAAAGAGATACTAAATGTTTTGATAACATGACAAAAAATCAAAAATTTCCAGATTTGTTGCTTTTAGAGTAACTCAGAATTTAAAATTATAAATCATGAATGTAATCAAGAACTTGCTATAAACGACATCGAAAAGTGTTGATACTGAAAACCACGGGAGATAATTTCCAATACCATTCATATGTGAGGAAATTAACAGTTTTATAATTTACCAAAAAAAATATAAAATGTTATACTTCTCAACATTTCATTTTTTACAGACTTAGTTAATTTGTTAATTATTTAAACTGATGAACTTATTTTTTTTTTACGCTTAGCTCCCTCAATTTTAGACATATAAATCAGAGTAAAATAATAAACCATCAGGTATGCAAATACATTTTTATTAAAAATAAGTTACTGTATTACTTGCAGGGACAAAAATGATCAAAGTATGATTTTATCGAGTGAGTAAAAATATAAATAAACTATGTATAAAAAGTATTATTTAATAGTTTTATTTAATATATATATATCATTTAATAAAAAAGTTTGATCAGATTTCAAAGAGGTTCTTGAAACCTAACCTAACCAAACCTTATGCAAGGTTTGGTTCTTTTTTCTCCAGTATGTTTTTCAACTACTTACCACCTATGGTCTATGAGTCAATGGAGATGGGAAATATTTACTAAACAACATGCAAATAATAACTGTAATAAAAGAAAGTGTTAGTTAGTGTGATATTTAGGCACAAACTTTTCCCTTGAAAACAATTAAATCATTCCCACCAACATGATTATACATTATACAAGAATTCAAATTTTGAATAACGTTAATTTTCAATTTTCGTTATATTGGTTATTGGAGATGTCTGTTATTGGCCGGATGTACTTCGCACCAAGGCCCTGCAAGGGTATATTTCACTCTTCGGGTGTGATAATCTTGATGAGCGTGTTGAATTTAAAAAATAACATAAATCATTTTTTATATGAAACGATTATGAGCGGTGCTTTAGTTAGGTAATTATTGACGATAATAGTTGTCAGTTTTATATTAAATATGTTTAACAATTGTTACACATTTATATATATTTTTGGATATATTCTATCCAAAATTTGTCTATGATAAGGTTTGTTTACATTTTCAAGATTTAAGCAATATTACTTTTGGAATAGGTTACAACATAACAGTCTGTGTCGATTTAATTTAACCTTTCGTGAAAATGATTAATTTTGCCGTGTTTTGAGCTCCTATGATAAAAAATTGCCATAATTGGTTGTAAAAAAAAAATATGAATATAAATTGATCTTTATAATATGAGTAAATTTATGTACAATTTTGCGCTTTAAAGCAATAAATTGAAAATGTTACAAAATAATAAGGAAAATAAACTTGCCATTATTTGGATAAACCGTAATTACAATAACGTAGTATATTGTAAAATATTATTCATTGAGCCGACTTTCATAAAAATTATACTACGTGTAGAAAAATATTTGAGAAATCTTTTATATAAAATAAAAATTCAACTGTATAAGAAATTAAATGTTTTCGATTGAAAATAAAATGTATTATTTTATGTAAAAATGACTAATTTCATACAAATTATAACATTAAATGGTTGTAAAAATGAAAGTTGATTTACGATTTACGAGATATTTTCAGATTAATAAAACATAAATGTGAGTGAGAATATGTTAAATTTCTAGCTAATAATATTGAGAATTCAAGATTTTATTACATAAAACCTTACAAAACTCAAGGTCATAACAAAAATATATTTTTTTGAAATTTTTCTGTCTCTATTACTATGTTGTTGAAAATGGGAGGAAAATTCATGTTTATAGTGCTATAAGTTCATTTACTAAAATGAATTTTATAAAAATTTCATTTACGGCATATTTTTCCGTTTTTACTCAATTTTTTTACAGTTTTTTCTTGGTTTTGGAAAAATTATTGAGAATTTATCTATCCTCTTTAAGGTACCACCGGGATACGATTTTTGATTTAAAAAAGCGGAAATACTCCGCACGATGGGTGTACTTCGCACGACAGGTGGTATTCTCTTGACGGGCGTATTATATTTTAAAGAAACGATAAATCATTTCTTCAGTAAAACGATTCTGAACGAAGAAAGTTAATAATATAACAAAAAAAAAATGCAAAAATCTGAAGTGCCGGGCGGCGGGAATCGAACCCGGTACTGCACGCATCAAAGCCTACATCATATCCACTCGGCCACAAACATTATTTGACCTTGTAGGTGAAATAGTAGGTATTTAATATAATAATCGAAAATATTGAATTATCAAAATAGAATAAAACAGATAGAAAACTATTGTTACACGTGGATTTTAACTCACTCCATCGTATTCAGCGTCGAAAAATATATAAGATGCAATACAACATTATCAACCTTCAGTAATTAAATGCTTATATTAAATAGATATTTCATAATATCTGTCTGTATTTCCTATAATTAATTTTTCAGTCAAACCCTTGTAAAATGTTTAATTATTCGTCCGTAAGAAATTTTATTACACCAAAATATTCTCAATGAAATTTTCAATCTGGACACCAAATTTCAAAATAATCGGTTAAGCCAATTTTCTTATATGTACGTTAAAGTGCGTAATTTTAAGTAAAACTAACGAATTCAGTAGAAATTCTAACTTCAAACGAGTATAAAAAACAAAGTTGACTTACGATTTTCGAGAT
>JAIPRM010001599.1:0-36578 GCA_025469315.1 Stegophylla sp. TES_Ste_2020
CAAAAAAAACATTGAAGAATTGAGAAATTCAAAAAATGACCTCTTTAAAGTACAATTTAGAGGCGAATCGGGTTTCAAAAAGTTATTGATCGAAACTTTCAGACAAGTATTTCTATACGAAAAGTTGTACACAGAAAAAAAAAATAAATAAACATCATTGTAAAAACACTAGCTTCTTCACTTCGCTCAGAATCTAAAAAATGATTCGCGAAAAGTCACGTTTTTTTCCCCATATTACGTAATTTGTTTTTCAGAGAAGTGAATTAAATTATACTTTTAGGTACTTTGTAGTTTTATTCAAAATATACTTTTAATCGTGTATTTTTTAAATCAACCACGCGGCTTGTTTAACTATAGGAAAAGTTTAAATAATTTAAAACGACAACAAAAAGAAAAAGTCATAAAACGTTTAAACCAAAAATTAGAAAATCGCAGGTACCGGCCGTCACCACGGTTACCACGCGATAAACGAGAGTGAATAATTGAATAAATGAAAAAAAAAAAATTCTCTTTGATGCTCTGAGGCCAAAACCATCAATGCACGTCATTAATATTCAATTTTAATTTTAAAATTACGTATTATTAGGTTGTTATTTTTTTTTTTTTTATCATTTCACACATTTTCAGCGTACAACCGATCGACGCGTTACGGTTTTTAAATTTTATTTTTTTTCCATCACGTGTCGTCTAGACTTTAGACGTACAGTAACAGTCGTGAATATTCAATCGTGACGAGCATTTTGTTCGATTAGACGATGGTATAAATTTACTGTTATAAAATTCGGACTCGAGTGCAAAAATCACGCTCGCAGTGTGTGTTCTCGTTTCTCATTAGGTTTTCCTGTTTTATCTCTTGTTACACTAATATATTATTATTATTATTATTATTATTATTATTATACACTCTGTCGAGTACTATATTTTATTACATTGATATTGTCGATGATACTAAAAACGATCGAATGGCGCGGCTTAAAAGTTAAAATTATACATTTCGGTATATAGTAAAAACGGTTTTAATGGCCGCGCACGTAATACATTAGTCGATTTAATTTACTCGCGGTTACGTCATAATTATTCGCGATTCAATGGCGTTCTGTAATCGATGATTGTATTACATTTTTGGCGAATAAATATATTTCCATTATTTCTTACTGTCAGTATTTTTTTAATTTTTTTTTTTATAATAATTACTGTAGGACCCCTACAATGTCGATGCCATAAACAGTGATTCTTAACCGTTAACACGCCCATCTGTATTGTATTGTAAAAAAAAATCTATTTTTGGTGTAGTATTTAAAAAATATATCTATTAAGATGTTTGTACGTCTATGGTTCAACTTTTATCAGTGACATTAAATAGTCATATTATCGATTAACATTATAAAATAAAACACGTTTAATTTATTCGGTGATTCTTTAATTTTATTATGATTTTTAATTTTTCATTCGATTTAATAATCGGTTCTGCAGTCGGTATGAGCAAAAGTTCATTTTTTTTGGGGAGTTTTTTTGAACCAAAACCCTAACAAAAATATCATGTATTGATCTATAACAAAGTCGTAACTGAAATCACATTTCAGGGAGAAAGTTCGAAAAGATTTTCTAATTTTAAAGATTAAAAAAAAATAAAAATAATTTTTTTGTTTTTGCTCATCAATTTTTATCAGAATGTTTAGCGTGCATAAGAAAAAGGTCATCGATTTTTTTACTTTTTATACACAATTTGCTAGATTAAACTGCCCCCCCCCTCCCGTACTCATAGTCATTTGTAAACCATATTATGGAGATCCGTGACTGCAAACAAGTTGAGAACCACTGTCCTAAAAACCCTCGAAAAACGCATTTCAAAAAAATTATAAATAAAAAGTGTGTACTTCGCTCGTCGGGTGTGTTGAACTTTAAAGAAATGATAAATCATTTCTGCAATAAAACGATTCTGAACGAAGAAAGTTAATAATATAAAAAAAAAAAAATGAGAAAAAAAAATGTTAGAAAAACGTCCAAATTTTTTTTTTTTCACATTTCCAAAATTTTCTTGTACCAAAATCTTTCTTATATTATTTTCTATCTGTGTTTAAATTTTTATATAATTTTAAAATGATGGTTTCCGAGTCGTTTTTTTCAAATTTTGGGTAGTTTTTTCCAAAAAAAAATTGAAGAATTGAGAAATTCAAAAAATTACTTCTTTGAAGTACCATCTAGAGGCAAATTCGGTTTCAAAAAGTTATTGATCGAATTTTTTGGACAAGTATTTCCATAACTTTTAGTTTTACACAGAGAAAAAAAAATAAACATTATTGTAAAAACACTAGCTTCTTCACTTCGTTCAGAATCTACGAAATGTTCAGAGCTTAAAAATCATGCCGTGATCTACACGACCGGATCCTGTACTCTGACTTCACTCCAGTGAGACGAACGTAATAACTCGATGGCAAATAATATTCCTGTCGTGTTATTTGTTTAACGACGTGTCCTGCGACGGCCGTCCCGAACGTTTTCGTCGACTCGATAAATCAAAAGCACACGGTGTACAACGGCCAGCCATCTCGCGAATGGTTTATTTAAAAATTATATCATATTAATATTATTACACACACCGTGAACGATATTACAATAATATTATCCTCTTCACACGCAGTACCGTTTTTCCTGTATATACTTTGTAGCTCAGCCCACGCTTTTGGTTTACTACTGGATTCCTACACTCGCGGTCGTGTCAACAGTTATTATTATTATTAATCACTGCGCGCCAGTATAATATTATACTCTTAGGTTTCGTTCCATAACTCCATTACGGAGTGGCGCGAGGAAGTCATTAAAACTATATTTTAGTGATTTATTTACATTTTAGCAATAGATATGCTCACATAATTCATTACAAGCCAAAAATTGAGATAATTAAATAATTATTTATATTTATATATTATAGTAACCGTAATAAATAGTAGTCAAAGTTAATCGTATTAAAATGTTACCGAAATTGATATTATATTATTGTTCGAAAAGTATAATCTCTAAATTGTGTTAAAAATTCATTGAAAAAAATATATAAATTTTGATGAAACGAAAAACGGTTTTGAAATTATGTTACAATATTCGTAAACTGACAGCTGATGTTATTAATTTTATCCGGTGGTAGCACAGGGGCGTATTTTATGAAGATAGGAGGCTGGGAGGCTGCAAAGAAAAGTTTGTCAAATTTACAATTGGTACTTTATATTTAATTTTACCAATATGAAATAAGAACTATAGAAACGTTTCACATTTTGGGAAGCATGAAAATTATTTTTAACATTTGCATGTAATAACTTATAAGTTGTAAACGTCGTAAAGGTATTCCTGATGACTATCAATAGTTTCTTTGTCGTGCTTCACGCTCGATTCAAATCGATATCAACCCTCGACTTGCTGTGCAACGTGGTTACATTTTGGTTTGATAATCGACTCGCTGTGCAACCTTGTAAAGTACTTCTCACTAGGTGATACTGAATGATTTTATTAAACTAATTTTGATACATAGTTCTCAAAATATAAAACGTTTAAATTTGGACGAAAAGGGGGGTCCACCCTAGCTATGCGCCTTCGAATTAATTAATATTTCAGATTCTAAGTGGAACGAAAGGATTTTGTAAATTTACAATGATGTTAATTTTTTTTTATCTTGAAAACAATTATTTTATTCCAAAACAAATTGAAACACAATTTGGAACACAAATTGGAAAAAAATGGACGTTTTTCCAGTAGAAAATATTGACGGGGTCATTTTTCTCTACATGTTTTCAACAGCTTTTTTTAGAAACAAGGAAATATCATCAACAGTGAAATAGACTCAAACCTAATTTTCATGAAACCAATTTTTGGTTATAATTCATAGCTTGAAATAAACTTAAAATTTGGGGTACGTATATTTTTATCAGACCCTCCCAAAATTAATCTCTGGATACGCGTCACAATGCATAATCCGGGATTAGGACGAGTTTACATCAAACGTCTATCTTGAAAAAAGTCATCATTTTCGTTCATAATTTTATGAAAATGTATTCGAATTCTTAAACAAATTGCTTGATAATAATAATAATACAGAAATCGCACGAAAAAATCCAAAAACTATCGTACTAATAATGGATATTTACTTGTAAACGGAATTTTTACCAAACCAATTAATTTGAAGCTCAACCTGTAATGAATTCCATTTCCCCTCGGAAAAAAAAAAAAGGATCACAAAAGCAATAAAGTTCGAACTCTATTTGATGATTTATGGCGCTACGAGAATTCCGTTCATGCGAAGCGGTGAGCCTGCGTGGGATTCCAGTAAATAGAGAAAAATTTCTTTGAAACACCATCAATTCGGTTCTAAACACGTTACTAAGCGTGCACAAAGGAGACGGAGACGTCGGCACGGAATCGTATAATCATATTATATCTTTTTACTTACAGGTAAAACGTCGGTTAGGATCGATACGATGACGTCATAGCGTGAACGCTTGCGATACGACTGCAGCTACGACGTTAGAATTTTTTAAAACGAAGCGCAAATTTGTTGTTAAATCAATTGGTCACATTTATAAAAATACCTGATTGGGTAGAAAACAGATACGATTGGAATGCAAATAATAAATTATATTTATAATAAATGTAAATTATAACTGTCATTATTAGGTAAAGAGTAATTAACAGTTCTCGGCGGTTCTAGCAAACGTATATGGGTTTTTTGTTTATATACCAGAACATACAAATAAGTTCTACACTTTTCTGATATCGAATAAAAGGTTTTTTGCTATTTGTTGCTAATTTAGAATAGTTACTTTTTTAGTACTATTTTCATATAATTTAGGGAACAAATACATTTTGACAAAAACGATAATCTATTTGGTCAAATTGTTATGTATAATTTACATATTTTGAATAATTGAAAGTAAATAGGTCGAATAATATTTCATGTTTTCGCCGCTAACTCGTCAATAGTCAGGTAATGAATTTCGTGTTTTCCCCCAGCTTTTTTTTTCTTATAATAAACTTATCGTATTAAAGTTAAATGCATATTTTTGATTTTTCGTGCTATTTATCGCGCGAATTTTGGAGTTTTTAAGTGGTTAATATAAAAGAGGTAAAAAGTATTTATTAACATTGGAGCCCTGTTAATGAATAAAAACAAATTTTGAAAAAATAAAAAAAAACCAGAGACTATTCATAAATTGTGAAAAATACCGGAAACGGATTTTTGAAATGAGAGCGATTAACATGCTCTTTGCGGGTAAGTATTCGAGATTTTCCTTTCCGGTGTCATCGTACTTTATTTGTGTGGCGACAAGGTCGAGTACCGGCCAATAGACGCCTTTCATTTTCATTTTCATTTCATATTTGCTTTATTGTTGTTTAAACGCGCTTATCGTCCCGATTTCAAAATCGAACGTAACCGAAGTCATTGTAATAATATGTATTTAAATATGGTTTATAATATTTGAATACATGTTATTTTAGTTTTACTCGGTATAATAGAACGAAGACGTACTCTCAGTTCGTTATTTTTTGCAATGGTTATTGAGGTAACATACGTATTATTATTATTATTATTATTATTATGTATTCAGTACACGATTTATTGCGACCGATTTTAAAGGATCGTATTACATACGATTTGTACGTCCGTAAATTCGGCTGACGTAAACTTGACTGGTCGACCGTTCGAAAAGTATTTTACGTTTGGGTTATAATCTTGCGAACAGATCCCAGTTTTTTTTTGTAAACATTTGCGATTTAAAATCGACATTCGCTTTTTTCATGACGTACAGATGACCATAACCAAGGTACATTTTCGGTTAGGTTTACGTAAAATCTACCGTATTGGTATGAGAATTTATTTCACATTACCAACGAAATTACGAAATTAAAAAGCACTTTAATTTTGCTGTTTTTGCGAGTAAGGTCGAACTGCACTTATTTTAGAAGAATTGCATTTTGGTAAAAAAAAAAAAAAGCCAAAAAAAAGTGGTCGAACTAGACTCGGGTTAAAA
This sequence comes from Stegophylla sp. TES_Ste_2020, assembly GCA_025469315.1. Classification (NCBI taxonomy): domain Eukaryota; kingdom Metazoa; phylum Arthropoda; class Insecta; order Hemiptera; family Aphididae; genus Stegophylla; species Stegophylla sp. TES_Ste_2020. Next base: position 6,018 of record JAIPRM010001599.1, read on the forward strand.
ACAGGTACAAGTCGAACTACTCTCGCTCCGAGAATAGTGTTTCAACAAAAATATTTAAAAAGTAAACTCAATTTAAAAGAATATATAATAAGTATAAAAAAATATATCTAAAACTTCACTTAAATGTGTTGAAAAAATAGGTTTTTCATATATTATTTTAGTACACGTGACATAATTAAACAATCGGTAAGTACTATGGTCTATGATAGTGAAAAGTACACCGTGTACTATTTTCACCTGAACACATATAAATTATATTGTTTTTTATTTATTTAATATTTTATGGGTAGAGACCAAGTTTACATAAGTACTTAAATACAATGTAGATCATACAATTATTGATAAAAATCACATTAAAAATTAACGTTTTGAAATGAAAAGAAAACTAATTAGTCCAAGACCTGTAAGTTGGAAGGAAAATGAGTAAATTTTTTCAAATATCACTTTTTTCCATCCAGTTGCAGTTCGACCATATTGAATTCAGGTAAGAAATGTAATTCGACTATATTGCGTTTCAGTAAAAATCATTTTTTCATTCCAAAATAATGCTTTTCGTTTGACTTTTCTTTTTTTTTTTCATGAACTTTTCGACGGCCATCTGGACTAAATCACTAATATTTTTTCTTATGATTTTCATCTCCGGAGTGCGTTTGCGATAAAACAAAAAATTCAAACTCGATTTACCTCTTTATTCCACGACACAGCTCAGTTTACGTTAGAAACACGCGAGTTCTTATTTTACGACAGCGTTCATTCGAACGGATTTTTTTTTCGAAAAATGAAGCCTACCGAAAATTTGAGCAAAAACGTTTTGACTAAGTATCGCCGTGGATCGATTAAAAATGGACGGGACCCAAGTGGATACGTACCTGCAACAAAGAAAAAAAAAAGGTAAAATTAGAAACGTATTATATAGTTATTGTACGCGCGTGATTGTTTTTAATAATGTGTCGATAAGCATTTTAGGCTCGGAGCGAAACGAATCGTTTTCAACAACGGTGTACGGTTTATTTTGTTTTTTGTATTAATAGTACTTTTTTGTACAATAAGAAATGTCATACAGTTGTTACGCAAAGGTGAAAAACAGCCGTTTGGTTTTTCACTATATACACAATAGTTTTTTTTTTTTCAACTGTCGGAAAAAGCTATAGGACATTGAGTAAACACGACAAAAAATAAGTCACAACCAAGATTTTCATGAAATCGATTTTATTTATCTAGTCGTTTCTCTCCGAAAATATGGCACTAGAAACTTAACGTTTTATCTGAATAAAAAATATAATCTAATATAATGTAGACTCTTTAAAGTTTTTTTTTTTTCACAAAAATATAACCGTTTTCGGGCTAAATATATAATTTCAAAAATATTATTTTGAAAGTCTTTTGAAATAAAATTTAAATAAAATCTTTTTTAACAATGATTCCAATCGTTCAGCTCGATTTTAGACATGCATTTAAATAGTTACTGTTTGGACGACACCGATTATTCTTTTCGGGTAACAGTTATTAAAAATATTTTTGAAAATATAAATATATCTTTCTGATCTCTGAAAGTTGTGTGTATTCTCATTCAAAACGCGTCCAAACCCAATAATAATCGAATCCAAATAAATAACCGTAAACTCTGATAAACTGCAGTTGTTATAAACACTGAAAACGTGATTTACGTTTAAAACTCTCGCAAGTGCATCGGAAGTAAAGTTTTTTGACATGGCAAAAAAAAAACACACGTGTTACGATTTTTAAATGCTAGTACGAAAAGTCTTAAATATGATTAGTATCACATGGAATCGACCGTGCAAAATATACGTAGATTATCGTGACGTCAAATGATGGTTATTAATAAAAAAAAAAAAAAAAAATGTGGAACGCGTCCTTCGAGGCAATTCTACGGGTTTTATAATAACATGTGATACACTGTATACGCCATTAGATTATAATATCATCGTCAGACAATCAACAACAAGTATTTTTTTTTTCTTTGCCATCCAAATTCGCTTATTGTTTATCAGAAATTATTAATACCGTTTAATTGTCGATACTCGCGTACGTTATTATTACTACGCGGTCATATACGTAGATAAATATTTAATTCGCGTGCGTTTTCGTAACGCGAATAAAGCGTATTATAATATATCACTTATTGTATTGTTGGAAACGCAAAAATCAGTTCGTTTTGACATGCGACAAAGTCGATATTAGTCGACGACGACGTATCGAGGAGCAGTGGCCAAGGCCGTAGACGGAAATAACTTCTATTTTGGTGGCCGACAAGGTGGAAGGGGTGAAAGCAGTGTTTCCGACCTGGAGGGGGGCACAACCCCTCGAGGCGCGTTCAGACTTTTTAGGGAGAGAAACGTGAGATTGATTATTATTAAAAAATGGTTTAACCATGCATATTTTTTTATCCCTAATAATTTTTGTTCAACGTGTTAATCCAATATAGGTATAACCGAAAAAATGAGAACATTCTTTTTTTGTAAAAGTTTTGAAAGTTATGGGAGGGGGCGTGAAGTAAAATAGGTTGGAAAACACTGAGTAAAGGTGGTTGATCACAATAAGGGATACTATTAGTAACTGCGACTTGTAGTACACGACCCAAGAACGATTAATTAACTGATATTAATATATTTTAAATATTTGTGACGAGCTATTCGATACGCTGCTAAAAAAAATACATTAGGTCAGATTAGGTATATCATCGTGGTGCTAATGCCGCAGGATATTGATCAGAAAAGGCCACAAAAAAAGCAAACACGAAAAATACATATTTCAAAATTTTGGTGAGGTTTGAGCTATAACCCTCCCATAGCTTGGTTGACCTTGATAGTAGCGGTTTTCTCGACAATCCTTACAATCCTTAAATAACATTATTTCTGACGATATTATTGATGTTTGCACAAAGTTATTTCAAATACTCCCCTGTGTGTTTCTGCGTTATACATTTTTTTCATTTTCAATCAAGGGGGGGGGAAGGAAAGACTCCAATATACTTAGAGATGTGTCATGTTTCTGACGATAACACTACGGACTTTTTATGTTTTTTGACCACTCTCCCGAGTGTTCTCCTCTTTGCAATTGTGTCGCTTTTTGAAGACAATTCAAAACCTATTTTTCGATACTTGAGAACGCTGCAGCAATTTTAATGATTCGTCACTAAGCTGCAATGTATGTCGTGTGAGAGATAAGTACCGTATGTGATATTCAGACATTTGTTTTATTTCCAACGACGTATAAAAATAATCAGTACTTTCCAAATTTACGCGTAAGTTTTTCTAGTATTAAAAGCTAACATTTGTATTTTGATTATACCATAATCTGCGTGTAGAATCATTAATAATTGTATATATATATATATATATATTATGAATTAAATTCAACGGATTATAATATGTATTATACGTGTTTCGCTTCAAAATCGCTCACGGGTGAAGCTGGATTCAGCTGGAATTATAATATTATGATAATAATATGTCAACTTCGTATAAGTGATTGGAGTGATATGATGTATAATACGTATATAATATTATAACATAAGCAGGCACTCGTGACCCGGGTGAAATTATTTTTTCCACGTCAAAGATAATATTATGATGACAAAACACAGTGTATACTTTATTATACGATGCGTACGGGGTGCCATTAATTATTTCAATTAACTTCGTTTGCCGTTAAACACTGTTTAATTACACGTGTTTTGAAATCATAGTGTGTAAAAACTTCTAAGGGAACGTTAATTTGTTCGACGCGACCAATTATCTTTCGTAAACGAATTTTGTAAAAATATTAATATGTTTATGTTTCTTTTACACATTCGATTTTTCGTACGCATAAAAATGGTAAACAATAAGTGTAAAAAAAAAAAAAAAATAAATAAAAAAAAAACGAATTTTAGGTACTCTAAATATTGTATGGTCCGAGATTTTTATTGTTTCGAAGATTTATTTGTTATAACTGATAACAAATATTAATATTTTTATTATAAATTATTTTACTTCATTCATAAAAGTATATATAATGTCAAAGTTTCGTTGTTTTTTGCATCTTATTAATTTTAGTGTTCGATTTTTAATTATTATGTGTTTACTTTTCATTTTTTACATGCAACCTGAAGAAAACTTAGGCCGTGGATTCTTAGCTATATTTTATTTATATTACAATTCCTATAGTAAAATTATTCATTATAAATAAATTTCAATTTTCGTTATTAAAATATCATAAACGATGGGAACTTGAAATCATTTGTCCAAAATGTTTAATAAGAGATAAATATTATGTCACAAAAAATAGTGGTTCCGGAGGGGAGGGGGTGATTTTCGTCATTGTATCATGAGACATCATCGCCCATCTTTATTACAACTTACTGCTTCGAATCATACGCGTAATGTAAATTACTGCAATCCGCCTATGAGACATCCCCGATTTCCGTGTATGAACTCATTTGGTCCAAAAGCTGGAGAAGTCCAAAAGTGGGGGGTAAATATATCAGAGGAGATGTGAAATGCAATCTACCACCATCGATCCGTCATAGTTTACCTTTTCAGGAAAAAGAGTTGATTATATTCTTCCAAGTTGTGAATATTTTTGAAATGCCCTTTTTGAGATATTGTTTTGAGAGCGAAAATTTTAAATCAACCCACGGGGATCTAGTATTAAATAAAAATTTACAATCAATTCCTAAAATTACGTGATAGCAATTAAAATTTTTTTACTTTCTACGTGGAAATTTTTTAAATTTTGTGTGCGTCATTGTTAATAATTTTTTATAGACACACCAAAACAACCGAATTTAAAAAACAAAAATTGTCCATATCGTTAAAAATAGAGACAAAAATTATTTAAATTGTTCTCCTTGAAATTTAGAATTGGTCTTTGATACTACACTCTCGCTCTGTCCCTCGCGTACAAAAATAGTCGTTCAACGCGATTGATTTCTTCCAGCGCGCGCTCGTCGTGTGTTGTAACAATATTTTATTCATTTTCTATGACATAATAATAATAATAATAATACGTAATATTGCAAACGCGTAGTACCGCACCACGACTCGTGCACTGCGCGCGACGGACCTTTCATCGTCGACGTCATCGAATTTATTTTTGTTATGGAAAATAAACGAGTAAAAAAATACGTCCGTTCGAAATATAATAAATAAAGGAAAATACGTATAAGGGTATGTACGAGAAATCTCGGAAGACGCGAAAAATCAGATCGATCTTTGACGCACGAGACGAAAGTAGCGCTGTTTTTTTTTCTTTGGACTTCCGAACCCGATTTTCTATTGTGTTATTTTTAAACATGAATTACGTTGTAACAATGATAACGTGGACGAGAAAAAGGGTTTCAAAGCTTCGTTTAATATACGAAAAACGCACCGAAACCGATTTGAATACATATTATATTTAATGGTTCTTTAGATTCCTAGCACAGCGAGTAGGGAGCTTTTAGTTTTACAGATGATGCGTTCATCGTTTAATAAAACGATCCCACGAACTTGATAGATCTTACCAAAACCGTATGAAGTCGGTATTTTAAAGAGGTATCGTTTTAATGAATTCTAAAAAAAAAAAAATGAGAAAAATGAGAAATAACTACCGAAAATCCGAGTGAAAACAATAAATATGTCAAAAACAATGCTTCGAATACCGATTGGCTAATCGAGTATTTTTTTTACAGGCCTTCAAATTTAATAATTACTACTCAAATGACTGTTAAAACTAAAAATGACAGATTCTATTTGTTATTATTTCATAACAAGTGGTAAACTATCGTTTTAAGGGTTGAACGTTCCATACAATATTTTACTCATAATATATAAGCCTACTTACGATTTTGTAAATATCAGTTGAATCGATTTTCAATTAAAATACTTCAAAATTAAAAAAAAAAGTTGAAATATCTCATTCTCAGGATTTATATACATTTGACAATTATTGTAATATGCCCTATATATTATTGTACACTGAAACTCCGTTCAAAATCTATGCATTGAAGAAAACGTATAATCGTTTCTTTAATAAACACGTATTCACCACGAGTATCCTATCCGTGGAGTGAAAAATACTCCCAGTGTGAAGTATGTGCAGCATTTTGTTTAAACACAACGTTTCGTGAGAGATAATAATTATTGTAGTAACGCGCAGTGCTCAACGGGTGATTAGTGTAAAACAGTAATGGAACGCAATAAAAACGGTGATTTTTTAAAAACGAGGTAAGCGTTACAAAATTCAAACACGTTTTTTTAGTCGAAACTTTGAGCGCATGTACTCGAAGTTAAATGTGCAAAGCGTGTAACGCGATGTGCTTGAAACGCGTGAATTAAACAGTGTGCCAAAACGCCACGCGAAAAACGATGAACACAACAAAATACAGTTTGTGTGGGGTGAAACGGGGGAAAGCGTTATTTAAGGAGAACGAAATAAGCGTTTTGCAACGACGAATTGTCATAACCTATAACGCACCGGTGGATACCAAAGGGTGTTCCGCGAAAACCGAAACTTTAATTTAAACTCAACGTAAAACGAATAAGAAATATTAACGCTGTAGGTCCAATTTTTTTTTTTAAATACATCCCACGCACTGAAGTTTGCTTATAAGGTAAATATCAAAATTATCTCTATCTTCCGTGACAGGATTAAGGTCGCGCACAATATCCTTAGACACATAATTATTTCATTATATTTCGTCTTAAGGTAATGTTGGAAAAATGCTCAAATTGTTTTAACTATACAAAATCCAACTAACAACTTTTTCTTATTCGACTAAATGTCAACAAAGTCCTTATTATAGTATTACTTACGAGTACCTAAGGTAAAATATAAATAAATTAAACGCATTAAACAAATATCTATTAAATATTTTTTATAACGTATAATTTAAAACAAATTGTTTAAAGAATTTATTCTCTTGGTTATATTTTCCTATATTCGGTAAGGAAATCGACATTATACGACGGTTCGTATGGGCAAATAAATCCCAAAGGGTAACAGCCGTTCGAAATTATTGTGCTTGGAAACTTTGTACGCCAGATGACATCTATTATCTTATTTTTATTTTCCTTAATCGCACTGTTCAGGTATAAAACATATTATATTTGAAAACTCTAATTGGCTTACTCAAAGTAGTTGATCGCAATTTATTACTCAATAAAAATCATTTAATAATCAATAGAGAATTTTTCTTCTAAATATATTTATTTTCATTAAAATCATAATATCATTTAAGGTATAATACATTTTCAATTTACCCAAAACATTGTACTGTCACAGCTAAGACTTTATTGAGATTTCGATGTTTGTACCTCTGAATAAATAATATTTATTAGTATTATAGTAAGCAAAATATATAAATCTCCACGAAAATCAACTACCCCAGTGACCAATGTCATTCGGACTTATCCGGTGACTAACTAAAGGTCAATTAAAATGTGTTTAAAATCGAGTTGTTAATATTATTTAGAAGGGGAAATACAATTGTCGTGAAAACCCCGAATATAATAAACAACGAGGTGATATGTAACTCACGTGATAGCTATAATGGTTATTGTGTGCCGCGATGAAAAAAAATAAATAGTTTGGGAATCACTGCGTTTCCTGCGTAACCTCTCACGGATCCCGCCGGCTACTCCTGCACACGGATGAAATTGGCGGAGAGAGCGGTCGATCGTCGGGTGAATTCGGGACTTGACGGCGCCGTTTCAGGCTCCGGAGAGCGTGGAATGGGATGTTCGCGAAATACTCCTAGGACTGTTATTCAAACACCATCAAATTTTTACACGCATTCAAAAAAGAGTAAATTGTCAGGGTTTTTTTTTTTTGTATGTTGAGTAGATACTAAATTATCAGTGTAATTCAATCGCCTGGGGTGGAAATCACATTTGCCACCCCCTCCGTTTTTAAGGGAAAAATTTACTTTTTTATTTTTGCTCTCTGTTTCAATCCTTAAATTTTAAAAGATTTTTTTGCTTGCTGCTTTCCAAGTTAGCACTATGGTGAAATAACTTTTTTTTGACATCACTCCTACAAATGCCACCTCTTCCACCCCACCCTTCCACCCCGCTACGCAACTGTCTACATGTAATCCGACCACGTGACCCCACGTACCAGATTCCGCGCAATAGTATCGACCTCGGGGAACGGAGATAAAACTTCAGTATTATACACCGCGCGAATACGAAATACAATAATTTGTGCACCACGGTTAGTTATTCGACAATTCGTCTTGTGTTCCGCATACCGCGCGGCCACCGGATTATATCGTCAGACTGCAATATATAATGCACGCGAACAGGGATAACGCCCGGGGACTAGTGCCAAAGAGGGACGCGACGGGACGACGATGGCGGGGGCGAACGAACCCACGCAGGAAAAGTCGTTTATAGTCCTCGAGCTACGAGGGCACATCCCACGCGCGGTCACGGGAACAGATACCTTTTTCGAAATAAACAGGTCATCGTTAGGTTTTGATGAAAATAAAACATATTTATTCAGAAAGATACGTAAGGTTACAACATAATAATATGTACTCGAAAATGTATGCATATTAAGTATGGAATCGGAATATTTACAATGCTGCAGTTTAATTTAAAATAAATTCGTTCAGTCATATAGATAATGAAACGGACATGGATTGTTCTGTTATTCAATAACAATAATTGTTAAACACACTGAATATAAGACAGACAATTATTATTGTGTATAAATGTATAATTGATCGAAACTCTGCACATAATCGTTTTGTCGAAGCAATGATTTATCGTTTCATTAAAATGCAACATACCCACCAAGAGTATATCATCTGAGAAGTGAAGAATACCCATGCAACCAAGTATGCCAGAATTTTCATATTTAAAATAATAGCAATACTAAAATTTATTAAATAGAATTTTTTTTTCTATAAATTTTTTTTTAATTTTTTCATAAGTTAATATTAGTATAAACTTAACTATATCATTCCTTTAAAAATCAACAATATTTCATCACGACTTAACGATTATACTATCCAGGGAGTAAGTATACCCATTATTCTTCAGATAAGTGATAAGCGAATCATAATATGAATAAATGGGAAAAAAATTATCATTTCACCACTGATCATAAGAGATAATTGTTAATGATAGGTAACCAAATTAGACTACAGAGCAACTATTGCGCTTACTTTCGAGTTCTTTTCGCATGAAGTTTGGAGTCGATGTCCCATCAATTATGTATTATCTATAGATCTAAGGTCGTACGACTCAATCGAGTTTAGGACCGATTTGGTCAAGTCTCTCCTGCAGCCATCGAGAATGAGAACTCTTCTGTTCAAAGCTACTATGCCTACACAAACCGTGCGATACTGCGTGTTGGCTACTGGTTTTCTGCAGTAAGCGTTCCATATCACATTCAATCACTCACCAATTTACAAGACCCAACCATTATCTTCAAAACCAACCACCTAACTCTAACCTAACCTGTAGGTGTCGTACAGTGTAGCAACGGAAGACGCACACCGCTGGCCACAAACATCGCCCTCCTAACCTTAACCTAATTTAACTTGACAAATTCTTTTTTTTTTTTTACAAGTAGAAACAGAAAGCTGGGCAGGGATTGGGTTATCAATACTTTGGCCAGGCCCCAAAGTTTATTGAACAAAATTACAAATTACTATAGGCCAGAGGGATAACAATACCTTCCCCGTTGCTTTTACAGTCTTAAACATACAAATTATTATTGTCATATATAATGACAATGTACTACTAACCTAACATCTATCCCAGCTTAAACTAACCTAGCCTAACATGTTCGTGTCGTACAACGTAGAAATGAAGCATGCACACCGCTGGCCATCTGGTGCTGCCATCCACTTGGTGGTCAATTTGTATTATCTTAGTGGAGACACTTATATTGCTGCATACACGCAGCTGTTCATGACGATTATGTGACAATTTGCTCAGGAATCGTTCGTATTGGGGTAGGACCACCGGACGTCCGTGAGGGGATCGTATCGTTTCACACTGCTCAGGAGTGAGCTGCCATTGAAACCACCTGTACGCATGTACAGCTGTTCGTCGATTGCATTGACTTCGTGGCTACTCCCGTCTGAACCCAGTGACAAGACGAGTGACTACTTGTTGCTGCAGATGGAGTTGTGTCTGGTAAAACTCAGCAGAAACTGAAAGAATGCCTTCCAATCACGTAAACAGGCTTTTTTATATCTAATTAATATATTTTTTTATACTTCAATGCTCTTATTAACAGTTTCTTCGTGTGTTTTGGAACTCATCGCTACGCTCCTCAGTGCCATCGCTTCGTTCTGCTCAATCTATATACGTTCCTCGACTTTCTGTGCAACGTGGGGATATTCCAGTTTGTTAATCCGCAATTATCATTATTGATAATTGCGGATTAACAAGATTACTTACAAGAGCTTATACTCTTGTAAGTAACCACTCTTGCAAGAAACCAAAAACATATTATGTTGTCTGTTTCATGGAATGGATATCCATATAATGTATATACATATATTGATTTTTATTTCAAATTTTTCTTGCATTGATTCATATTCTAACGTATTATACTAATATACGATTTGCTAATAAATTATGTAATACATTTAAGTACAATAATGTGCTAAAAAAGAATATACATTACAAATAAATTATAGAACACTGTATAGCTCACACATTGTGAGTTTGTGGATTAGTGAAGCCATGTTGACAGCCGACTAAGCGGTTATTTTGATACAAAATTAAAAAAAAAAAAAAAAAAAAAAAATGAGATTGATTTGCAGTGTGTCTCCATCGATATTACCGTCGATTCAAATCAATATGTCGGACTGTAACCATATTATTATGTTTCAACGTTATCAACCGTACAAAATCGGTATTGATGCCCTTGAAACCGAGCGTTAGAGAAACGTTAAAAAAACCAAAAGATTTCAATATTGACAATATCGCATTACAAACATTCTTTTTTCAATCCCTCTAATTGCGTTCGAGTCCGATTGTGAAGCGAACGTAACAGTGAACGACCTCTGCAAACAGCGAACGAAATAAAAAGACGAAGAACCCTTCCGGCGATAGTAATGTACTCGGGACACGACAATCGTTCGTGTAGCATATATATATACACACGAAGATAACGTCGTTCGGTTATTTGTTCTGTTGTTTACACCTCCTTGGCTTGCGTAGCGTATGGATTTATTTGTCGACATATTATTATGTCGGCGTCGGAGAAATTAGAAATGACCGCTGTGCAGACACTACAGCACAGCACTGGGTGGTGTGGAGGATAGCCATCGGAGACGCTACCCAAGCGCGGTCAGAGGGTACGTGTATACAGGGCGCTCGATTTCTAAGGAAATCTTTTTTTACACGCGAAATACGTGTGAAATTTTTTGAAAATTAATTTTGGTAATTCGCGCCACATTTTATGGTTGTAATTTGCGTCGTATAAAGCTAAATAAAGTTAATCATCAATAGTTTCTGCGCGTGTTTTTGCCAATCGTCGCCACGCTCTTCGACGCTGTCGCTTCGCTCCATCCGATCTATATACGTCTCTCAACTTTCTGTGCAACATGAGGACATTTTGGTTGGACAATCGGTAATTATCAACAGTTTCTGCGTGTGTGTTTTGACACTCGTCGCCAGTAGATTTTGCACAAAACTCCATTTTGTTTTCCGACGTGGCGCAAATTAACAAAATAATTTTTACATTTTAATATATATATATATTTTTATATTTTGGCACAAATTACATACGCGCATATATGTAAATGTGTACCTATTGGTGCCGTAAGTCATAAAAGTGGCATAAGATATCATTTCACGAAATACGTGCAAGTCTATCGTACCGGATACCGTTAAACCATATATACACACGATGACGTATGTACACAAAACCTGTGCGATGACGATTAGGTATTGATTGTTCTCTTGTGCGTCACCAGTACAACGTTTCGGCGTCAGTGCACAATGTGCATGTTATTATAAACGTTCGGTGAAAGGGCCTGCGACTTTTTCTATCCTCATCAGGGATAACAGCGCAAGATGACAAAGTACGTGACATGTTAAGACATAATCAGGGCTGTGAATTTGAATTCACTAAAATTCGTTAAATTAATATTCAACGCATTTTTCCATTAGAACAAAGGCCAAAAATAGTATTTTTGTAATTTTTGAACCACAAATATGTGATGAATTAATAATGATAACTACTTAACAGTGTGAATAAAAGAAAATCAAATTTCGCAATGATATAAGCGTATGAGGAATGCGTACAATTAACAAAATTGATTTTTGCCAAATCCATTTTTCTGTAGCGAACTAGTGAAAATTGAATAGATAAATAACATGTAAAAGTATTAAATCCACTTCACTGAATTCAATAATACGAGTATGTACTCGCTCGAACCGACCTAACGGAGCGGATAAACACTCCGTGAAACGCGCGCACAGTAAACACCGAGTGTTATAATATTATTGTGACGAGCGTTAAACTACTTTTTATAAATTGCATTACCTCTTTGAAAAACGCAGTAAACACTGTTGCTCTAAAACGTTTGTCAGCTTCGAATAAATAGTTGCTGCTGTGCAGTTTCTATTGTTTTTCTTTAATAAATTCGAATTCGTCTAATTTATTCTCGATAATCGTCGTCGTCGGTCGTCCACGGAGTATAATAATTATTTTATTATAATAATATATGCTATTCGTTACGGCGGCGCGCGGCTGGGTGTAAAAACGCTTCCGGCGAATTTTCGATTTTTATGCAATCCCACGTAGATTTTTCGGTAAATTAACGCGGTATATATTGTAATTGATTTCGCTGTACGGTGGAAAAAAGGTTTAAAAACCTACAGTAGTCATAATTAGTTTCGTAGTGGTGATATTCGAACGGACGAAGTTTTGAACAATTTCACGTGTAGGTCACGGTCATGCTTGTTCGATAAAAATGTATTTTTAATTATATAGCATTTTAATATAATATACAGTCTACGATTGTATCGAGGAGATAAAAATTTAAGAAATCAAAATAAAATGTAATATTTTTCTGATAAAAGGGGATTGGGATAGTTTGATTCGAGGATTATTTGTTTTGATTTTGGGACAATTTGATTTACTTCGAGAAAAACATAATCGGATCAAAGTATTTCAATAATCGGATCAAATTATCCTAACTTGGACTTTCCGATCCAATGCGGTAGTTGATTCGTTTTTGGATATTTTGATCAGTTTATACATTTTTTTGGACCGAACAAAAATGTTCAAAAAAGTATCAAATTATCTCACTGGGATATTTTGACCAGTTTTCGGATTAATTTGATCGAGTATAAATGTATTAAAAAAAATCACAAAAATTGATTAAGAAATCCCAACTGGATCAAAATGTCCAAGTTGGATAATTTGTTTGTTCTTGGATATTTTGATCCATTTTTAAATAATTTGATCCCTTTATAATTTATTCGAAAGACATCAAATCTTCCGTTATTTTTTTTTTTTTTAGTAAAAATCATTTTTTTAAAACCAGATCAAAAAAAATCTCCGAAACGAAATATCACGACGTTTAAAGCGGTCGCGTACTCCAAAGTACTACAGGTATTGGCCATGTATTAGTTAGTAACTATTTATTTATAGTTCAATCAAAGGGACTTTGACCTGCCCTCGCGTACGTTCCTAAATATAACTCGGGCCGAGGACGATTTCTGAGGTTTTACTCAGTTAATACATTTTGATAAATGTACGCAGGTACATTATTATACATAATGTAGTACGCTGTTAATGACTCGCTAATGACGCGCGAGTCGATCTGCAACGAGATTATAAAAAAAAAAAAAAAAAAAAAATAAAAATCTTTCATTTTTAGAACACGAGACGTTTTTTAACGGCGGCAACAATGATGGAAGTTCTATTCTCTTCGTGATGTCCAGGTACCGTAGTATTTTTTTTATGCGCTACGGTACAGTGCCGTATTTCTAAATAAACACGCGATAGACCTAGGGACGCGATAATAAAGCGAGAGAAATTTATGGGACAGAAGATTTTTTAGATCATTAGCTCGTTCCTTTTTCCGTCCCCCTCTCTCCACCACCCCTTCTTATCGATCTGCACCCCTCGGTGTACCATCACACGTGTACCACCGTCTGCCACGACGGCCTACACTAACGATACGGAAAAATGAAAAAATAAAATGTCCTCCTCGCGAATGTTTTAACGACGTCCGTGTTGTGACATTCGTGCGTGTCAAAAATTAGCGTTTGACGAGTGCGATAGGCGGACAACGGGCAATAAAACCGTGGGCCAAAACATAATTAAACATAATATTACGTCGTTATTATTCTCGGACGTCTGCAGACGGCAACATTATAATAGGCTCTTGTCGAGACGAGCTCACTAACCGTTGGCCGGATTTCGCGTGCAGATATTTCCGGTTTCGAGTGTCGTTCGATAATATTTACACTCGTACACGTGAACCCTAGCCGTAGTGTTTCTCAAATTGCAGGGGAACGGCGACACTCCCTCGAGGGTCGTTTATTAATTATTTAGGGTCACCGACTAGAAAAAAAAAAAAAAAATCAATACAGAATAACAAAGAGGTAATTAATAAATCGATTTCGTCGAATCAGATCAAAATTAAATGCTGTTATCGTCAAATGAACAACAATACTGATTGAATCGACTTCAAATGAAATATAACAATAGATTTTTAAAAGCATCTAAAATGAATGTCAATTTTGGTAGAAGTAATTTTGGTAAAAACGTCCATTCCTTTTTCAACTAATTGTTTGTGACATTTTCTCCTCTGTTTATAATACACTGGAAACGTCGACAGTTCTGAAACTTTGGTTAACAAATTCTGTTGAACCAAAGATTGGTTCAATAATTACTACTTCAAGCTATTAAAGTTAGATGGGTATACAAATTTATTTGAAAATCCAAAACACGATTAATTCACCAGTACGAATAAATATGAGTAGACTATATTAATACGACATGTAACTCCTGCATTGGAACACTCGTTCGACAGTAATTGTAAATTGTAATTGAAAAAAACGTTATCATTAGCAGTGAACAGACGAGAAAATTTCAAAATTTGCGACCAATACAATTAATAACTAGTTTAAATAATAAACTAAAATTACGTTCATTAATATGCTATTTCATAAAATATGATATCTTTTGAGTAAGCGTGTTATAATTCTAAAATATCTCAAAAAGTCCAAAAATAGCACAAAAAAAACAAATAAAAATAAAAATCTTATGTGTGCAAAAATATGCAATTTTTAGTTTTTTATGATTTATGAAACAAATTTCGAGCCAAAACTTTTATTTGTTAAGCATATCGAAGAAATGTACAAATGCTATGAAATCCCAACCTTGCTAATAATACGCATACCTACAACACAAAATTCAATTTACCGGAACCGATGTGTTTTGAAGTACTTATGCACGATTTACTTAGAACTTTGCGTGGCTGAAACTCGTTGAAAGCTGCGTTGTTGACTTTGTGTGCAACTATCGTCGGGCAGGGATATAATATTATGTTATACGTTAGGTTAGGTTTTCCTTCGGTGAAAACAATATGCGAAAAGATTATTATGCGACAAGTGTCGCTGTTATTCAGCCCTTCCCCATCTGGTCTTGAGTCAAAAATTTCTTTGAAAATACATAAGTGAATTTGTTATGTCTGAGTCACAAAATTTGATTACATACGAAAAATTTAAACGTGACTGCGCATTCAATAATGCGTTTTCGTAGACAATGTAATTTATGCAAATAACAAAATAACACAAACGACGTAACGGAAAAAAGTTTTAATATTTATAAACGCATAATATCTTATAAGAATCTCGACGTATGCGCTTCGTAACGTTCCGTAGCAAGTAATGCAGGTAAATTTGTTGTCTATATCGAAATCAAACGGTAAATACGCATAAAAACATTCTCTGCTTAAACGCTTTGTACTACCCCAGTAGAAGATTTCATCTAATATCGCTATAAGTTATCGATCATTAAATCAGTGATTACGTCTCGAACGATTGCCTATTATAATCTGTATTCAATAAAAATTTTCGAGCTAAATACATTTTAAAATAATTCCAACTATAGTATAGGGTCAAGGGATGTGCCTGAACTTAGAGTGTCAAACTATTTGCGCGTTACACGTGGAAAACTCGCAAAAAATAGCGTAGCGATTTCGATTTTCTTTTAAAACCGACGAATTTATTTGTGATTTTTCGAAATTCTATTCGGAAAACGAAATACGAGGACATGGTTCTGTGTATACGCCCGTGTGTATCGCGTGTATATCTCCCACCAGGCACGTATATAGGGGATAGGGGGTTCAGGGGTTCAAACCCTCCCCGAAATTTTTTTCGAAATTTGATCGTACATTATCAAATTAGTTTTTACTATAGTATTTTAACAGTTCGAAACACAGATATTGCATTAAGTGAGACTGAGACTGCAGAGAAAATTTCTTAATCGCAACGTTATTCAATCATTGTAAGTATATATTACTATTTTATTACGACCCCCCCTCTGAAATTTTTTTTGTGTACATGCCCACACACCGATTCTCGGCGTATCTGACGGCAAAGTCGCGCGTTATTGTCATGTTGTGTTTCTCTCCAAAAAAAACCCCATTCGCCGAGTTTCCCGGTACACATTTCCACACCCCGGCAAACGCGAAACTCACACGAATCGATCGAAATCCCCCACGCCCCACGTAATCAAATCCGTTTTGTACCGCGTTTATTTATTTTTTTTCCGTCCCGGCCGAAAAAGTTTTCGCATAAGCTCGGCAACAACTTGCACACGCGTACACATTACGGGTTCGGATTGTCGTGGCCTCGTGGAAAAATAAATAAAACAAACGTACCTAACGTACGCGTTTAGCGGGTTAAAAAATCGTCCTCTAGCCCGGGAATGTATTATTATTATTATTACGTATATAGGTTTCAGGTCAAAACTACGCGTCTCCAGTTGAAAAATATGTACTCAGGGTAGGGATCCCATATACGTCCCGTATTTTACGGGATTGTTCCGCTTTCGAATGAAGTGTCCCGGTGTCCCGACAAAAGATCCAAAATAACACTTACCTTATTTCAAAGTAATTTCAAAAATCAATTTTTTTTTTTTTTTTTTTATTATAATGATTGATAAATAATAATTATAATATCTGAATCAAATGATAATATTACTAAAAACTTAATAAGAGTATAAATTTTTAATTACATTTGGTAGGTATCTTTATTTAAATCTGTAGTACTAAACTTAGTCTTAATAGATAATAACTAGATTCAATAATTTTTCAGGTACAAAAACTTAGTACTCGTTTAAGAAGTAAAATTAAACTTTTACGTGATCAAAAATTATAACTTTTAAATTTTGAAACTGATTTTAGTTTCGATGAACTGAGCCGTCATCCCTCCCCAATGTCCATGTAAATTAAAGACATGATTTAAAATATCCCGTATTTTTAATAAATAAATCTGGGATTCCTAACTTAGGGCGCGTAAAAAAACAATCTTTATTATGCTATTATTTCTCCGGTACGCTGACTGTCCCAAAAATATATATATATTTTTAAGAAAAATATCAGAGTTTTTTGAAAATTCTTGCGAGATACTTGTAAACCACAATTATTATATTAATTATAAAAATGCGTTTATTATTTTTATGGTAAAATTATACAACGCGAGTTTTGTGACGGGGCCAATTAGTCATATCTGTAAAATGCGTCTGACAGGTATCCAAAAAATCGGAAAAGCTATTTTAAGGAAAACGAGTGTGGCTATTTATTAAGGGGCTAAAATATACAATTTATATACATTAAATTAAGATATAGACACTTGGGTTGCTTTTACTTCTAGAGTCAAATATACTCATACTCGTCTGCTTTTGGAAATATTCTGAATACTTTTGAATCATGTATCAACAAGCACCAGATACTACTGGTGAGACTTATTGTGTCATCTTGGTGTGTATTTTCGTAATATCGTAAACACAACAAATAATAACCAAGCATCAGTGATTTCGTAGAATTAATTTTCTGACCAAAACCACTGTACGTATTTAAATAGATTTTTTTTTTTTTTTGAAACATGAAAAAAATGCTCGTTTTGCCGATTTTTAAGTTACTTTCTTGTATACCATACATCTTAATTTTAAATTATGACAAATTTTTAAAAATTATCTTCGAATTGTAAATATTTGAAAAATGTTAAAATCCCAAAAACGAGCGCCCGAGAAGAGGTCTTCCTCTTTCAAATAAAAGAAAAAGTGTGGAAATCTGTCCATTAGATACTTCGAAAAATGTCGGTGCGTTTTAATGTTTTTTTCATTAAGGGGGCACCCGCTCCCCTTAACTACGATATTATAGCAGTTTGTAAGACAATACTACGTGAAAATACAACACTAATATAATTGAGAGGAATATTTAATCATCAATTTTAAAATTAAAAGTTCAAATTAAATTTTGTTTTTATTTATTTGAATTTAATTTGTTTTGTCTAGTTATAGTACGAAGTGAAAATTTTCTGTAAATTTGGTTTTGTTAATAGAATTTTCTGTTTCTGTTGTTTTTACATAATATTACAATCATATCACGGGCAGATTACCTGCATTCTGTCTGAGACACGTTTATCATTCACATTTTTTTTCGTTATTATATGTTTAAAAAATCCGGAATAAATAAAAGCTATAATAAAAATGAAAATCTCCGTCGAAATCGCGCGTCGGTTTGTCCAATTAAATTATTACGATCTTATCGCACGCATGCGCGCTTCACGTGAGCATACATCCGCCCACACGCGCGTACAATACTGTTTAAAACGTACGACGACGACTGGCGTTTATTATATTTTATTTATTAGCTCGTTAAATCGAAAATATAATATTCGTTCACGTTAAACACACACACACACACACACACACACACGTCACGTCACGTCTGCAACTGAAATTTCAAACGCAATTTGATCTCCGAGTACTGATGTATGCATTTTTTTTTTTTCACAGCAAAAGCACTTAAAACTATTCGATGACAGACTTCGAGTTGGCACCTACGCACACGTGAACAATACATAATATTATATCATGTACATCATAAATTATAATAGTAACTTTATGTGTATACGTCACATTTGACTTGACGTCGTACAAACATCATAGACTGTCGCGCGCGCGTGTGTGTGTGTGTATTCTGCGACTTCATTTTATATATATATATATATATATATTATTAAACGACATAAAGCCGGAGAGAGAGTTATAGAGGATATTGTGTTTTCACGTGAACTTAAGCCGTAGGGTGACCGTATCTTGTTGTAGATTATAAAACAGGACACGAATAAAGCCCGGTCCGACCAGTACTGATTTGGAAACGTCACAAGATTATCCTGGCGTTATAAACTACACGATTTAAAAAGTAAACAGAAACTTCGTTTTTTATATAATTTTGAATTTTGGGAAACTAAATCGAAGGGGTCGAATTGAAAGATGAGACTAAATTTTGAGGAAAATCTATTTAAAGTTCGGTTTGCAACTGTATTTAAATGTGACTTGATTTATTTTTTGACAACAAATGGCGCAACTTAATATGAAAAAGTCATTCACATCACTCCGCCACTAAAATATTTCATTTTTTATGAGTCGTTCGCAGTTATTATCTCGATTTTTCAATTTTTGTCATTTTCATTAGCACCTCGTATGCGATTTCAAATTTATAGGTACATAAAGTATGATTAGGTTAATAATATTATGATATATTATCGTCGACCGCCCATGAGTTTTCAATAATGATTGCACGGGGACCGCCGCAGTACATAAAAAATAATTTATAATAAAACATATTCAGAGGTTAGGTTATAATAATATGAGAAAATCAAAATATACAGAGTTTAGATAAAAAAAAAAAAAAAATAATAATAATAAAATAAAATCGATGCCACGGGCCATGTCCGAAAGTCAACACAATTACGTATTCCATATCCGTTAACGACGACGGCAGTCCGGCTGAGAAGTTCTATGAATAACATATAATACAGAAATCATCTCATTATTATGCACTAGTAAGTCGTAACAGTGTACGAAAACAAACCGTACAATACACGTCATTTTATTTAGATTTTCATAGGAATACAATTTATTTACACAACGTACATCGAGAATTCACGATAATTTTAGATTTGTGTACACAATATTATCGGTCTAATCATCACTTCTCATTCTGTAAGGCCGCACGTGTTTCGCGCCCCCGAGTGAACTTTTTATTTGCTCATAATATGTACAAAAGGGTGCATTCGTTGAAAATATTAAAATAGTATACATGAAAAGCCTAATAATACTGTACAAATTTAGATTGACGGGTGTTTTAATTTTGAAAACAGAATTTGAACGTTTGTAAAGTTTATTAGGTTTTAAACAGTAAAGGTAAACTTTAATGTTCTGAAAATTGTTTGTTTGATGATAAAAAAAAAAAAAAAATAAGTACAATATTTCTGAATTAATTGGAAAAATAAATACCTTAAAATGTTGTTAAATCAAAAATTTGTTAATAGATTAAAATCCGTGTCAAAATCAAAATCAATGTGTCGATGGAAAAAAGATAAATTTTCAAACTTTATTTTAAAGTTGAAAGTACTAGTGTAAGCTATTTATTTAAATGCCACTGACACAACCAAAGTCAACAATTAGGACGGGCTAAAGCAGAAAACGATTTTGTAAGCCCACAAACGACTAATTCAGTCTATGGTAAGTGCCACATGCGTGCGCAGACTCCTGTCTCGGGTGTGGTTTTTACTTTTTATGACCACCACCCACCCCTTACATAACCCTAAAAATAAAATAGATATACAAAACATTGGCAAGTAGAAATAAAATGTATTGTTGAAACTAATTCACAGTACATTCTACTGCTATTAAAATCTTAAAATCTTCATTTTATTATTGTATTTTATTATAATATTATCATACTATATATTATTGATTGAATTAGTTACCTCTTGTTCAACAAAAATGTATATTCCTTTTTTTTTTTTATCAAAAATTGAAAAAAAAATTCTGATTTCCAATAAAATGAGATATTGAATCCTAACCTAACGTAACCTATCTATAAAAATAAGTCTTAGGTGTGGCTATAGCCCTATAAGTCACACCCGTGCGCACGTCTATGGTAAGTGCTCTGGTTGATGCTGGATCCACTCTGATTTATAATGATGTGAAAAAGGGTGAATTCCGCTGGTGGTAAGATATGTGAGGTGGAAAATATTTAGAGAATTAATAATTGAATATTGATTTTTTTTATTGAAAGTTTTGCAACAATACAGAAATACATTTTTAAATATCACATTAATAAATAAATAAAAATACAAATATTTATTTACATAATATTATTAGCATACTTAACAAAAATAATTGATATTCCGTGCACGAAAATTAACTAGTGTTAATTAGGTATTTGTGATAATAAATCGGAAAAAACGGTTGAAACGTGTTTTAAAGTTACACCAAAGGAATTCCGCAGGTTTCTTTTGAACGTATGAGTGTAGTATTTTCATAAAAAAAAAACATTCAAATTTCATTAAAATGAAAAAGTTCAGGGAAAAAAGGCAGAGAAATGAAACCAAAATTCTTAAAAATGAAATTTTATTTCCTGAAATCCTGAATTCAATGATTACAGTTTTGCATGTTCAATCGTTATTTGCCATTGATATTTCACTATTAGCTGGAAAAATCGATTTATATCAAAAGTATTTTTACAATTTTACTCTAATTTTTTTTGCTCTACTGGTTTTTGTAAAAAACTATTGAGACTTTCGAAAAATTATCTAATTAAAGTATCGTTTTAATTATCTACCTGTAAACTACCTATGTCATTCATACGCGTCACCTTTTTTTGGTTGAAAAAGTGTTTCCAGAAAAATAAACATCATTGTAAAACCACTAGTTTTTTCGCTCAACTCGGAAAATTTAAAATTAACACCGATCGTGGGACCTGGTAAGCACACACTGGGGTGCTATTAGGATCATACGATTTGGCAGTTAACACATTTATTTGTTCGATTAAATTCCATAATGGACTTATGCAATAATTATTAAAAAAAACCTGGGGATCTTCAAACGGATATGGAGGGGATAAGCCTCCACGTTTCCCCTAATCGCGCCTATTATCATACTGTAGAATTCTGACCCAGATCACGCATTCCCCAAAAAAACCCGAAAATGCATTCGATCCCCTCGAAAATAAACTACGAACGAATAAAAATGTATTATTTGATGTTTTTTAAGAAAACGGCAACGCGCATGACCTAAAATATCGATGATAATATTGTAAAACCAATATAAGAAAGTACCTATATAATATTTATCGTTTTTATAGCTAAAATAATCTGTACACCAGTTGTCGCTCAAACTAGAATATATATATACATATATAAAAAAAAAAGAAATCAATACGACCGTTATCGATATTCTACACGTCGATTTACAGGCAGAACATTTTTTTTTTTTTTATTACGACCGCCCGCGTAGTTATTATAACTTAATACGACGAGTAAATAATTGTTCAATATCATTTTTTTTTTACATTTTAATCTCAAACACAGGCACTTATCGACTTATCGTCGCGTACACTCAGTTTTTCTAACGAGTTCCGGCGGCAATCTCGTTTCACTGTACGACCCGATACGATTATTGTCCAACACACGGGGACAACATCTGTGCCGTGTTAAGATAATAAATACTAACAATTTAAATATCGAGATACAGATAAGAGTCGCTTACGAATTCCCAGAGTGTTTAGATAAGGATAAATAATTAGCTAGAGCCATATTTACGCAAGGACATTATGGGTATTTGGCCCATACGGATGAGGGGCCCACAAAATTAATTGAATTATTATTTAAATTTTAATTAACCCCTTAATATCATCCAGTGGCGTATCCAGGATTTTTTTTTTTTTTTGGAGGGGGGGGCTGATCAGTGACAAAATTCCATACCTAGTCCTTTTTGATTTACTTAATTTTTAGAAATTAGAAGAAAGCCCATAAAATCATGATACACCCCTCCCCCCCAATAACATTTTTATTTAATTAGTACCTATGCACCACACAGTCTTATTTATTATAAAATGAAATAATAATGAAAATTTAATTTTAATCCTCTTATAAATTTGACACTAATTTTTGCATTTAAGTGCAAAGTACAACAAAACCCAAATAATTAAAATATGTTTACCTGGTCAAACCTAAATGAATTTATATATTTGCTATTGACGATGATATCTTAATTAGATATTAATATGAATTATTAATTAAATCATGACTATAGATAAAAATAACTTAGATTATTTAGACGCTATAAAATTAAAAGTCAACTATTAAATACTGCGGATAATAAATGAATAATTTTGGGAGGGGCTGCAGCCCCCTCAGCCCCGCTCTGGATACGCCACTGGATTTAGGGACCACTTTAGGGATGATATTATCATCCCTAAACATAAAAAATAAAATTGCATATTGAAAAATATTTGTTAAAATATTAATCATATTTTTCATTGTGACAAAATTAGGTCAGATAAGAAATACCTACTCGTATTAAAATGGTCTATTATTATTTATGAATTATAATTATTATTATTTACCAATTATTATAATTGATTGAGTGTTATTTTTATAGAAAAAAAAAAAATTATAAAAGTTGTGATGATTTTATAATACTTACGTTCAAAAATGTTTCACTATATTATTCAGTATTGGTTGAATATTATATTTACTAATTATAATTTAATGAACAGTTGATAATAATAGGTAAAAATTCTTTTTATTTTGTCCCGGGCTTCAAAAATTCTAAATCAGACTCTGGCTATATACCTTTAATCATGACAAATAAAAAAAAATAAAAGATATTCGGTTTAAATCACTATCGTAAAAAGTTACAAAACTACAAATAATGTGTACTCATAAGTACGGTGTTTAATAAAGATAATAATTAACGTATTAGATAAAACACAAAACTGGATAATAAAAGCATACGTCCTTCGTCGCGTGTACTACTCGTAAATCAATACGTATCGACTGCGTTCACGAGGAACGTGAATTTGCCCTGCACATGCCGTACAAAATCAGTGGGAAATCGTTTCGTTTTGTTCCAAACGATGTTACATTCTTTTTCCCGAAAACTTTTCACAACATCGGATTGAAAGTTTTCCCCAAAGTGAGTTGTGTATCGCGCGGCGCGGGGTGTAACCGAGCTTAAAAGTATAAGAGCACTTTACCGTGAAATCCGTGTCATAACATCGAAATAACTAAATTCTCGTTTGGGTATGAAAACAATGAAAAAAAAAATTTTAAAAAAACGATGTATTTAGCACCTTGGGTATTCATTCGTTCCTCGAGTGGGATACTCTTATGGGCGTATTGAATTTTTAAGAAACAATAAATCATTTCTTCAAGAAGACGATTTTGAGCAGAATTTTTTGTTCATTCAAAACAATTTTACTTAAAAACTATAAAGTTTGTAATTGTAACAAAAAAAATATATTTTTTACTCGGTCAGTTTTATAATTTTTTATTAACCGAGAAAAAAATTTAATAATCATATTTTCGATATTTTCTCGCGCCAAAATGTTTCTATATTATTGTCCGTCTTTATTTATATTTTCATAAAGTTTGGATTAAAAAAGATAGTTTCCGATTCATTTTTGTCGAATTTTGGTAAGTTTTTCCCAAATTTAAAAAAAAAAAATATTGATAATTTCGAAAATTGACCTCTAAAAAGTACTATATAGAGGTGAATTGTTGTTAAGAAAGTCGCTCAATACTTTTGGACAAGCATTTCTATACGAAAACGTACACACGTAAATCAAATGCGTCATGACGAATTGTCCGCTCATAAAAATAACCAACTGTGTCCTTGAACAAAGGAGTAAGAAAAAAAAAATTAATTCGACCGAGTCAAATCGAAGTCACGTAAAAGCCTTCGGTCAAAAGTCAATATTGCAAAACGGAAAAACGATTTTACTCGTTAAGCTCAAACTAAATGACCAGAACAAATAGTATTAACTCGACTCGGTTAAAAAAGTTATTCCGTTACAAGATTTATTTATCGAATCTTCAAAGTTACAAACGATAATGGATCCGGGTAGCTAATTACTTGCAGCGAAATTATAGCAATCAACTGTTTGTATTCCATTTTATATAATAATATTATGTTGTAAGTATTTAATTTCTGACTACAATATTCCTGGCAAATGAAATTCTACTAAATCTTATTAAAACAGAAAAAAAGTCACATTTAGAGAAGAGAGCCTCTGCCCTTGAAAAAGCCATTGCATAAAATATATTGAAACCAAAATATATGATACTACAAACAAAACGAGAAATGCGTGTTTTTAGAGAAAAAATTTCTTGAAATTTGACTCTTAAAATGTGTCCATGTATGGATCAACCGAAATCTCATTTTCTATTTTGAAAAGGATAAAACTTAAATATCGTTTAAGATTTATTGTCCAGCGAAGAAAGTTTTAATTCACCGACTGCAGTAACGTGAGCATTAATTTTACCTGCACGAACTGGCTAATTTGTATTTGATAATAAACAATTTTCACTAATTAGTGTAGACTTTTACCGAGAAACGTGTTGTGTACAGTTAATGATTAATTTTTAACTTAATTGTAATAAATAAAAATAATAAAAGAAAACCGCTAAAATATAATCATAATACGCGAAAGAATCATGGGTGGGAAGGAGTAGAAAATAATTTCATCTCGAACCCGCTAAAAAATTAACTCGAAAAGTTTTCAACAATTTTGAACTCGTTTTTAAGTCATGTATATAGGAAAACAAATTATCTTTTCGACTTGAGTTTTTGTTGAGTCATTTGAGATTATGTTGCACTCTTTTTAATTTGAAATAAAATTTATTAAAATTCAAACTTGGAAGTGTTATCATAACTACTTTTTAGTTTCGGCATTATGATATCCATCATTATGATAACATCATTTCTTTTAACTTTTTAACAAGATATTATTACGTACAGTCAACGGTCGACCATAATCGAGTGGGAGGGGGGGAGGGGACTATTCAAAGCAATGTGATTTTCTCGCGGCGTTTAATCGCAAAACTATAGTGCTCGTCGTTTTTATTATTATTATTGCGTTACTTTCTCGAATTTCGAATCGTCAAAATGCGTCTCGTGCACTATGACAATATTATCGAGTTTACTGTACAGGCACTTAACTGCACGTGTGTGAGAATATTTTTTTGATTGATTATCAGTGACGGTTGGGACGGAGAGAGAGAGATGGGAAGTGACGACGACGACGACGATAATTGATTCGACTTGTAGCACACGTGAAAATCGTTTACCGGTTTTCGAAACGAGCGATAGGTACCTATGGATAAAATTAAAAAACACTACACCCGTTTATAATTGACACGCGGAAGCTATAAAATATGTTTAACTACACACCGTGTGTCGTTAAGTATACGTAGTGAATTGGTCTGTGAGCTGCATACAGCCGCTCTAACGGAAAGAGAGATCAGTGACCGAGTGTGACGGCAATATTATAATATTATGCACGCGCGTACTAATATTATGTAAATAATAATAATAATACATGGATATGAGACAATAAACGTGTCGTTTCGAACGAGCGCTGATCATTTTCGTTATCCGTTTTTGGGCCCGCGGCCTTAACATTTGTAATTTCAGATATTGTAATATACGCACTAAAACCATTTATTCGTTTGAGTCTCATCCACCCCTTTTTTCCCTGGAAAGAAAAGCAAAAAAATAAACTGGATACCATTTTCATTCGTGGATTGATCATTGTTTGTTTCATACTTATAACTAGGCATTTAGATGCACTTTGCACTTTGCATTTTTTTTTTTCAAAGGTTGCTGTGCGATGCTTATATGGTCACGAGTCAGCTATTACTTACATGCACTTTTGAATGACGAAATAAAAAATTTGTAATTTGTGTTTTTTGACAATTTTTGGGTCATTTTCTTAACTTTTTAGGGCATTTTAGAGATTTTGGAGTTTTCGAAAATAAAATATGAATTTGAAATTTTATATTAAGATTTTCACGCACGTCACACCAATATATTTTTTATACAAATACGAAAAATGATAAAATACGCACCCTGGGTATTCGTTTGCATTATATTATCAGAAAATAACTGAAATTTTAATGCATCGATCAAATCAAGAGATCTGTTTAACTTTTTACTTTTTAATTTGTATTATAATATTAATACTATTAAAAAAAAAAAAACAATCCTAGCCCTACTCATAACTGTACTTAGTCAACTTCAATTTTCTAAATAAACTTCTACCCTGTGGTATTAATTGCCGTTCTGTTCTTAACAAAATACTTTCTTCAATTATTCCTTCCCATTGCATTCGTTCTAATTATTTTCTCTTTCACATCCCTTTCCGTGCCACCGATTTCGAACGCAATGAGCCATTTTATCGTACGAATTCCCTCGCCAGCTTCGCTAATGTTGTAATTACCTGTTTACTGTTCACTATTTTTGTTGATTTTCTGTTAACTTTATTCTTTTTAATTTTTAGTTCAACCCAATTACGTTTTCACATGTCTCTTTAATTAATTCTGTTATTTTACCGAGTCCATCCGTAATGTATTTAAATAAATAAAAACAAATCATGTCGTTCGCATAGATTTGAAATTCTTTCATATTAATAATCACACATAATACTATACGAAACCCAAGTGTTTTATTTCATGCGATAATCTCATCGTAAACACCGATAAATCTAATATAAATTACATTTTGCCCATTATCTATTGAGCTGTAAGTGTACAAAAAATGAATAAACAATTTTAAATAAGTAAACACAGTAAACGGTTTAAATAATGTAATAGATTTAGGAACTTTATTACTACACTAAATAACGAAGAAAAAAAAAATTTCAATTGATTACGATTAATATTGTTATGTTAGACGAATTAACAATAAAAAACCATATTGTTCCATAAAATTATAGTGTTATGTGTACATTATAGTGTTTTAGGAACTCAAGTGGTACTCGGATTATTGCCGAAACACAGCATTCAGTATCTATAGGTTTTTTTTTACTTACAATGGGCGACTAAAGTCGGACGTTTTACACTATTGGTAGGTACTCGATAAGTGTTTATCAGAGTGCACATTATTACTATTAATATCGTTATTAATTTGACCACGAATCGTTTGGGCCCGATCAAAATGTTTTGAGAGAGCAACACCGAGTTGGGTGGGCAAACGTTTCGGTGGCAAAGGCTTCACAAACGTTTAACAGAACTGATATAAGCACACACAGACCGTACAATCGTGTGCAATAACACACATACGTACGCAGTATCGAATCGCAACTCGTGTTTTATTTTTATTAAACATTTTGGAGGATAAAATCTTATGTACTTAGTATAATATTACAGAATTACGCGTCTTCGACCTGTCCTCGTCTGTGAGACAGGGAGTGTTCGACCTTTTTAGATTGAGGACCACTTTCGATTCACGAAAATTTCACAGGCCGCACACGTAATAAAATCATGAGCTGTACAATTCTTTAACTGTATAATTTACAATGTGCATAATTATTGTTATAATAAATAGACAACCAATAAATCTAATAATAACGTATAAATATTGTTTATAATAATATAAAAGGTAATGATTTTCGAATAAAATTTTTTAAAAAAATCATAAAACGAGTTAAGTAATAATTGCATTGTTCTTCCAAGAGTAAAATACACAGTTGTCTGTAAAAAAAAAAAATGCTCTGATGAGTAGGGGTGATGAGTTATGTTTTGGGGATGGTATTTAAGATACTCATATTATAGTGTATACCTACTCAGTATAGGGATATTTATAAGAACGGACATAGGACTTGTAGCATTTACATATTTGTTTTGCTCAGTTACAAAAGTAGTAGAGTACGAAATAAATACGTTTCATATCATTTGTAAAAGTATGCTTTTACAAAGCTAGTTTTGAAATTTTATTTTGCATATAAATGCATATTTTAAGTATTTTTGGTTTTTAGAGCATATTTTATATTTTTATACTCTATTTTAAACTTTTTGAGATATAAACTTATTTGAATTTTTTCCACACCGACGTTTTTGTTTCAAACAATTCAGTCAAAATTTTTAGATAAAAATTCATTTACTTTTAATTTTTGTCGCATAATATCGTTTTTGACTGTCTGTGGACACATGTATTTTCTATAGAAACGCTTGAGGATTGCGAACAAAGCAATAATAATGCGTTTGCTGTAATTAATTTTATTAATAGATACATAATCATATATGACAATGGTTTAAATTATATTCAAATTTAGTGTAATTGTTTTGAGTCATTTTAATGCCTATTTATTTCATTAATACTTTTAAATTAAATCGCAAAAAAAAAAAAAAAAAAGTTAATGCATATTTTAAGTGCATATTATGGGGTTTTTAAGTGCACAAGTGCTCGCATATTTAAAGTTTTTTCAGAGCTACAAGTTCTCTGCCCTATTTATGAGAAAAATAAAAAAAAAATAAAAAAAACTGACTTTTCAGCCCAAAATAAATAATACTACTAATAAATCGAATTTGAGTTAATAATAATAATAATAATAATAATAACGATTATTAGTCTAGACGGTAGAATGACTTATGTCGCGAGTACGATGTGATTTTATTTCGACAATCGCTTCAAAACCGCGACGAAATTTGGCGGACGTTTCGGCACGTGACGTAGCTATAACCCGTAATGTGCATTGACTGGCGGCCACGAGTATTGCGCGAACCCCATTATTTACACCCGCAATTAAAGCGATAACAATTATTATTAATTTCATCGATTTTATGATAATATTTTTCGAAAGCAATAAACCGTATAAAAAATATTAAATATTATTATACACGTCGGCGTCTGTCGTCACGGCCGTGGAACGAGACAGTCGCACGTCACGTACGGTTTAGGTCAACGTTTTTCTAACCGTGTGGTTTGCGATTTTATTATTATTATTATTTTTATGAAACGTTGCCAATACATTTTTTAAGACGCGTTATTTTATCGTTCGTGCGTTTGTTGTACTCAGTACTAAAGTAAAAATTCGAAAAAAAATATCTTTTGTGTCACTAAACCGAAAACTAACAAAGACTTAAAGTTTGTTATTACGTTACACAAATGACATATGTTCCAAAGTCACGGACGAAATCGCTTAATAATTTTTCATAACATTCCTCTCATAGGAAATGCGAATCAGTACATTAATTAGTTTACTGTTTTATCTCAATAAAACTATTACGCCATATTATTATAATAATGTATTGTAATCCACTTAACTTTAGAATATATTTTCTCTTTAAATATAAAATATTAAACTTAATTTTAAATAGCTGATCTAAATAAGAGAATCATAGTGTATTTATAATGATTCCATTTTTACTTATTATTGCTTGTTATCGCTAACACTGTAAGATTTCATATTATCTTACAACAAAATATCACAAAATAGTAATAAATATAATCCTGATCATTTTCTTGGGTTTTTTTTTTTTTTTTTTTTTTGGGGGGGGGTCTGGG
>JAIPRM010001600.1:0-36559 GCA_025469315.1 Stegophylla sp. TES_Ste_2020
AGATTCAAAAACATATATATATATATATATATATATATATATATATATATGTAATAAATACTTATTTATTTAATAATATTATGAAAAATATTTTTGTCCTGTATTTTATTTTCTTAAATATGGTCACCCTATGCTATACACGTGTGAAGAGAATTTTAGAAAACACTTTTACGTCGTACAACATTCACCGTTGGGCCGACGGCATAAGCATAAATAGATGGGGCTAGGGGGGCTTAGCACCCCCAAAAGTATTTTTAGCCCCCCCAATTGTAAGATATTTGAATAGGTATATATAAAAATATTTATTGCGTAACAATGAATATTACTTTATAATATTGAGTGATATTGTATAATACTATATGAATCAATTATTATTTGTAAAATTACTAATAAACAAAATATTTTCCTATGTTGAAATACAAATTGTATTTCAATGTTTTTTTAATATAATCCTTGTTCCTTAAATACATTTTCATTATATAGATGTACGATAAATAAGCGTAAGTAAAATAGATACATCATACATATTATATATTTCAGAAAATATTTTATACGACTATACTTATCAAAATGAACAAAAAAATATTAGCCCAAATTTTTCATCCTATTTGCGTCTATAGCCGACGAAAAATTACGTTTTTAACCGGCGAATATGATTCTATAATTAAGATGACAGTGACTAGAATCAACCTCCAAAATAACAACTGGGTTTGGTATCAGAACCTTAAGTAAATTACGGAGTTTATTGTTGATGTGTTTAAAGGTACCTAAAAACCCCCTAAAAACCAGTACCTGGAGTTAATCGTAAAAAAAAAAAAATAGTTTAAGTATTAAGTGTAAATTTGTAAATTAATGGCTATTAAAATAATAATAATAATATTAATTATTATTCTTAAATAAACGTACTTAGTTTTAGCCGTTCAAAATGGGAAATATTTTGGTCCAGAAAAATAACTTGATATTTTATGTTTTTGCTTTTAAATACATAGGGTATCCCACGATATATCCGATTACGATTTCAAAGATAATTAAAAACTTTTTTTTTTAATTGGGTTCACAAGGACAAGTTCTACTTATAATTATTAATACTATGTGTAACCTTATTTCCTGCAGTGAATTAAAAATGTAGTTTTCGATTATCTTCAGGTTTCAGGTAATATCGCAATGGGTATATTTTCTTGGGACTCTGAAGGACGAGTCACTAGGGACGGGTGTTTGTGTATCTCAGGGACGTGCATAAATCAGTGCCTGAACTGGACGGAGGTGAGAACACAAGACATTGTATTGTTAGATGTAATATTATAATGTCGTGCAATGTAATGCATTATTTTATAAATTAAGGGGAAAGCGACCGGATGACATCTCCTCATCGGAGACTCAATTCGCCGTCTGTATAATATACGATCGATATAGATATATTTGATGTACGTGCACGAATATAATATGAAAGGAATGTACGAACGCATTTTAAACGCAGAATAGAGTACACAAATACACATCGATTACCCTCATAGACCTCTGCACCCCCTTGAATTTTCAAAAAAAAAAAAAAAAAAAATTAAAAATTGGACGGTAATGAAAATATTTTCTTTGCATAATTATTAACGAAACGCTTTTTTTCCAAATTCTCCAATAAATTTATATTCTTATTTAGTCTGTTTCTATTACTATTTCTATTACTTATCATACACAGTACCTATAGTATGAGAACTATCTGGTACGATTATTATGAGACAATTTATTATGTCTCACAGTCAGAAAACTTATTTTTGTTAACATGGGAGGGGTGAAAATTTCCATATCCCCCACCCCTCGTATTCACAACTGATTTAGAGTATTGTAGGGAACGAGCATTCGATACAAATATAAATCGGTCACTTTTTTCGTATGCAATAAACTTACGAGTCGTTATGTAAGGTTACTATTATCACTATTGAATTTTTTAAAAGCGTCCCGCAGTACTTTGTAACCATCTAAAAAATACTTTTTATTATTTATAATATTAAATAGTTTGAAAAAAATAAATAAATATTCCTACGTATTTATTTAGATATCATCATATAATGTGCACCTCCCTCCCCCCTGATAAATATCCTGGCTGCGCCTATGATATCACTCTGTATACGTCATACGTCGCGTATATAGATGAAAGTACAGAGAATAACTTTGCACACGATATATACGCATATCACAAATATACGCCATCAGATGACTTTCGGGGACTTAATGAAAACTGGCGTTTGCATAATATTCCCCGAAGAACAGTGCACCTTAAGAGGATGTCAACGCGTGAGTTTCGTTGTGTTTGCACCAGTGCCTGTCTAACGAGCAATATGGCAGCTATAAAACACTCTACTCAGAACTCATATTGTGGCATTTGAGTTAAATTCAGGTATAAAGTCTAATTATTACTGAATTTAACGAATAAATAAAATATTTTAGGGTAGGAGTCACCGAATAGCGGCCCGCGCCAAATTTTATCCGACCCGCAGACAAAAAGATAAAAAAGTAAAAAATTATAATATGCCTAATACGTTATAGTTTTGTGATTTATTATTTTAAAATAGAAAGTCAGAAAAAAGAACAAAAAAGAAAGGAGTCAGAAAAAAATTTTCAACATTTTTTTTTTTTTTTTTCAAAACTTCCTTGTACCAAAATATTTCTCATATTATTACCTATTTTTAAATTTTTAGAAAGTTTGTACTTAAAAGAAAAAGTTTCCGAGTTTTTTTTTTCTTGTCAAATTCTGGGTAGTTTTTCCAAAATTTTGTGAAAACAATTGGGAGTTTCAAAAAATGACCTCTTTAAAAAGGTACTACCTACGGATAAACAGTTTCAAAAATTTACTGATTGTAACTTTTGGACAAGTATTTATATACGATACTTAAAAAAAAAAAAAAAAAAAGTAATAAATATCATTGTAAAAACATTATCTTCTTCGCTTCACACAGAATAATATTTAAATAATAAGTCGAATTTCACAGCTACAACTGCGACTCATTCGTAAAATCCATAATTAAAAGACCGTAAGGTATTTAGTTTTTCGTATACAGTTATAAAAGTCCTAGTAAGTATATTATTAAATTATTCGTGTTCGGAAAATCAAAAAAAAAAAACTCGGTGCGACTACGCGTACCTACGTTCATTTTTCGCGGTACGATTGTTCTGTTGAGTACCGCTATATTAAATAGTGTTATATTGTTTTATATATGTTATATTGTAAATAAACTGTTTGTGTGTGCGCATGTCTATACGCGTTACCATTCACATACGACTGGCCTAAGGAAACTGCTGATTCAACCCTTTAACCCTGGCGGCCAGCTCGTATGAGGAGTGTCATTTATTATAAATAATAGAATATAGTAATGAGTCTAATTAGACTTATAGTATAATTATACCTTGTTCCACAGAGCAATAGAATAGACATGGACCATGCAGAACCTCCAGACCATTATAAATTAACTTGTATCAATCATTATTATATTTGTATTTTTGTAAGAGTTCTCACACTAAATTATAGTACCTACTTAACGTAAATTGATATTTATTTTAATTTTTGCGTGGACACTTCAGTCGTCCATAACAGTTCAATATAATTACGCGTCTCTTTTCAATTTTTTCCGAAAACGAAATACCTTAAAAACAAAAACGTTTACACGTACACGATGAATAGGCTACGTTCGGTGCCGGGAGAACGCGCGGTCCGTTAGTGAAAATTAATCCGTATCAGAGCACACTGGTCCCGTATTCAGGGTAATTCAGTTACGCACGATTCACTGCGAGATGTGGTTGGCTTTCGTGACGGTGGCGGCAAACACTCGGCCGACCGATCACCGCAACAAGCCCGGTCGTCGTCGTCGTCGTGCCCGGGCACTTATACCATTATAGTGCCTAAGTGTGTGCTCAGGGCAACGTTTCGCTCTATTTGGCAGTTCCCTCTTCGGACGTACCGCCGCCGCCCTCTTCGATTGGTCTCGATTCGGGTGTTTTCCGACGCCACCGAGGAGTAATTTATGCGATCCGTCGTCAATGTGTTTACCGGCAGCGGGTCACACCCTTTTCATCCTACCCCTCCCCCTCCATCTGCCGCCTCCCCACAGTTTTCGCGTACGTTTTGTAACCGTTGCGTTGCGAATTAAAGCTTCTGTTGGTAAAAAAAAAAAAAAAAAAAGAAATTAATACTAGGAATGGACATTATTTTTCGACTTGGAATTTCGAAAAATTCGAATAATTTGAAAGTAATTAAATACTCGAACGGTTTGATAAAAATAAAATTGTTCGATAACGTTAAAATATAATTTTTTATGCACGACGATAAAGAAAATTCAATGTAAAATATTTTGTATTCATTTATGTAAATATTTCGCGAAAATTCCGAAAATATTAAGTCATCTATTTTTTGAAATATCAGTTTTTTTCAGAAATTGAGTAAAAATTATCAGGTCAAGTAAATTTAGTGTTTAATAAGGTATAGGCAACAAATTTATGTTTTTATTTTGATAGGTAATCAAAATCAAAATCTATGTAATACGCTCTAACTCATTCGATGAATAACAATGGATTTAATTTCAATCTCTGACTCCCATAAAGTATTTGTGTTTACATAATATCTGTTGAATTATTAATTATTATAATTACAATAATTTACTTATCAAATATGGTATTGTTTTAATACATTATAATGATAAAACGCACAGTACATTATAAAAGTCCAAGATTTATAATTAATTAATTACTTATTATAATAATTAATTTTAAAAGTTCAAATGAAATTCAAATTCGAGTTTATTAAAAAAAAATATAATAATAATAATAACGTACGTGTTATATAATCATAATACCGTTTAGACGCTATAACATCACATGGGGAATCATGAGATTATGGTATTGGCAACATCGTACAAAGTCTGAGAAATATAAAATTTTTAAAAAAAAAACTAGCATAATATGTGCGGTGTGAAGTTTTCAATTAGCTTTAATGTTTTTTGCCAGACTTACCCCCGAGAATCCCTTTTAAAAACGAGATCACCTCCGACGCGCAACCCTCACAGCACAATTGAAAAAAAAAATATCCTGTTTGCGGATACGAATTGAATAGCGGATTTCACAGTGTATTGCAGAATAGTGCGGGGGAAAGGTGTTTGGTGAATGAATATGCACGTACCTACAAATAATAATCATGAATATACAATATCTACAATACGTATACATTAGCATTCTATTTGCGTTCGTTATTTATTATTATTATTTTCAAAGCTCGTTTTCGAATGCGATTCAAACAGATGAGCGTATACATATTATAATAATATTATGCCGAACGTATACATATTAATAAGTATAATGCGTGTGATCTAACTAACCGAACCGATTGCCTAAGGTTATAATATAGACTTAACCCGCATAATATTCAACAGTCAACAGTCGAAGAATACCTAGTAAATAATGCCTTTTTCTAAAAATCGAATTTAATCTCAGACAGTTAATATAATTTTTCATATTGTACATACGTGTTGGATTCTTATTGTAAGAGTAATGTTTAGAATTATTAATACTTAAAATCGCTCGATTTAAACCTTCAAAATGAAATGAACAAAATATTATGGTATCGAATCATGATGAACAGATGGTAGAGGGAGGGGGCACTGAAATGGCCAACTTTCAAAGTTTAATTTTAAAATAAAAATACGAATGAAAGTTAATTTATTATTATTATATTGAAACAAATTACATAACATCTCATTAATTATTAGTTTTAAATTATTTCTTCAAGAAGGTTACCATGTTTTTTAAAGCACTATTCTAATATTTCTCATACGTTATTCAGTACACGACATTATCACTGTCTAAGGAGCGATAAATTTCATGTGATGAATATATTTTTTTTTTCAATTGGACCCCGTTTTTTACAAAGTTAGTTGTCCATATTTCAATTTTCTACTCTGTGGGTATTAGACCACAACGTTTAAGAGATTGAAATGAACGCCACATATCAGTCGTTTTTTATTGTAAAACGATTTTGTCACAAAACCGCGTTGTTTACCACTCCACTGTTCCGTGTCAACTAAATCATATACTAAACATATTATGTTATTTTAAAACCATTAATATTTTTACAGTTACGTGTTAAATTACTATAGAGAAAAATTATTTCATTGAAATTGGCCGGCCACTGTAGTGTATTCACAATATTTACACGATGTTATAATAATTGTCCGATGTATTTTCCGAGAAATTCGCGGGAAACCGTTCTAAGTGGCAAGTTTGGAGAAGAAAAAGCCGGACATACTTCGCACGATGGGTGTACTTCGCACGACGGGTGGTATTCTCTTGACGGGCGTATTAAATTTTAAAGAAACGATTCTGAACGAAGGAAGTTAATAATATAAGAGAAAAAAATGTCCAACATTTTTTTTCACATTTTCAAAATTTTCTTGAGCCAAAATCTTTTTTATAGGATTTTATATCTATGTTTAAATTTTCATAAAATTCTGATCAAAAAATGATGGATTTCGAGTCGTTTTTGTCAAATTTTGGGAAGTTTTTTCCAAAAAAAAAACATTGAAGAATTGAGAAATTCAAAAAATGACCTCTCTAGAGGTACAATCTAGTACAATCTAGAGGCGAATCGGGTTTCAAAAAGTTATTGATCGAAACTTTTGGACAAGTATTTCTACACGAAAAGTTGTACACAGAAAAAAAAAAAAATGAAAAAAAATAAACATCATTGTAAAAACACTAGCTTCTTCACTTCGTTCAGAAAAATAATTTTTACCGACCAGAGCCGCGGAGAGTATCCCATTTGGTACTTCGTTCGTATTAAGAACTGATTGTTTTGTTTAGTCTACGGGAAAATCGATTCCGGACTGACGAACCAACGTGTGCGTACGCGATTCTCGTGATATGTTTATAGCCTTTAGTGACGTCCTGTACCACCGCCGCGGAGAGATCTTTTGTGACTCGGGACGAATTGACTCGCCGACTGCAACTGACAATCGAAAATAAAAGCAATTTACTCCGGGTCTGCCGCCCGCGACGACGTCCCCGCGTAATGAGATATTATATATATTTAGACCGGTTAAATTAAAAAAAAATTAATTCGTTTCATAATACTGAAACGATGATATTTCAAAATCCAGTCGAAATAATAGCTAATGACGAAACGAATACCGCCGACAACGCGAGTTTGTTCCGAAAGTATTAATAATATTATTATACGTTATAATAATAATAATAATACATGCACTGGTAACTCTTTGTAAAATTGTGTAAATGTAAAATTGTGCTACCTTTGTATGCATAAGAAAAAAATACCGGATACTTTTTATCATCGATTTGGAGCTAGTCAGAATGCTCAAAACCCACCAAAGAATTTATTTTTGTTGGTAGATGCTTTGCTTTAAAAATGTTTAAGAATACAATTATAACGTGCAGAGCCTGATTTATAGATTTTGGGGTCGGGGACTTTCATCTTCAATAGATCGCCATCCTCATTTTAACTTATAAAACTTTTAATACACAATTTAGATGTACCATATATCCATAAAAAAAATCAAAAAAAAATTATAATTTTCGATTAGATAATTGATAAAATGTCTTTATAATAATAGATACGTCTGATTAGTATTTTAATGTGATCATTTTTCGACTCTCTTCATAAGTATAATTAGTTATACAATTTAATAACCCAGTAAAATTAACATTATACTATAGAAAAAGTAGCGTTGTTTAAATTCTTATACCCAATATAAAACTGACAATTATCGTTGTCTATAATTAACTGAAGCTCGGCTCATAATAATTTTATTGAAGAAATTATTTATCGTTTCTTTAAAATACAAAATAGCCACCAGGGAGTGTCACTCCCGAGGAGCGAAGAATACTCAGGATGCGAAGTGTATCCGAAATTGTATAATTAAATATTATCTTGAATAGTGTTTATGACTGGTTTGTTCGTTTCGTTATGGTCAGTTTACGGACATATTTTATTGAGTATCTATTCGTACCTAATGCGTAAAGTAGGTATTTTTTATTTTTTTTTTGTTAAAATATAAACCTGAAAAAATGTTATTTCCATTACACTATCACGCGATACCTAGCATCGAAACAGCCGCACCAGAATGTTCGTGCGAAAATGTCTGGTGGGTGTACACACATGGATATTTTTTAGAAAAACATTTAATTAACGTTATATCAGTTAATTCCCGGTAGTTTATAAGCTCGACGAGCTTTAATTCGACGTTAATACGAGAACTCGCTTATTAAAAACTAATTTTACCAGTTGTACACCTGTATAAAGTGCAGAATATTGTGTAATCGAATGAACTAATGCTGAGTAGAGCGAAGAAGCTAATGTTTTTAAAATGATGTTTGAATTATTTATTTATTTTAATGTGTAAACGTTTTCATATAAAAACATATGTCCAAAAATGTTGATCAGTGACTTTTTAAACCAAAATTTTTCTCAAGAAGGTACTTTTGGATTGTGTTTTTCAAACTATGTTTATTTTGTTTATTTAAATGTTTTCGTATAGAAATACTTGACTAAAAGTTTCATTCAGTGACTTCTTTTTAATCGAAAATTACCCCGAAAAAGTACTTTCGGGAGATATTTTTTGAAATTCCCAATATTTTTTCCAAAATTCGGGAAAAACTACTTCAAATTTGACAAATACATTCTTTTTTTTTTATATACTTATTTTATGAAATTTTAAATATAGGTAGACAATAACGTAGCAAATATTCCAGTGAAAAATTATTTGTAAAGTGCGGACATAAATTATAGAAGCTATTTTTTCTAATAATTTTTCTCATAAAATATTTTTTTCCCTGTTATAAGTTAATAGATATAAAATATAAAAATAGTATAAAACTGGGTGTCTAAAAGTAATATTTTGTATAATATTAATAAACTTCACAATTTTTAAGTTAAATTTTCTCATTTAAACCTATCAAATTTCACCCCAGAATCGAAGAATACCCATGGTGCGAAGTATGACCATCTGTTCTTTTTTATACTGATATAAGATAATATGGTATCACATTTTTTTGCATATAAATTCTGGACTCAGTGGCGGATCTAATAAAAATAGCCCGGTCGAACCTTTAAAATTTTAACGCCCCCTTAACCACTTAACTATCATACCTTATTTAAAATTTTAAACATGGTTGGGTGTAAAAAGTATTGATCTTCCCAAATAAAGTAAATTTTGGCATAATACTTTAATCTATAACGAAAATTGCTTTGATAACTTAAAAATTAATATAAATATTAATATATTCAAAAATTGAATACAAATAAATAAAATTAGATACCTATGTTTTCAAATTAATATAAATACAAATTTTATTTAAATTCTAATAAATTTAATTATTCTACATAAAAGTATTACTGAATTAAACTAAAATAAACGGACATCCTGGGTATTGTTTGCTCTAGAAGTGGACTTGGTAGGTTTCTCATTTAATATTTCGAAGAAACCATTTTTTCAATAAAATAATTCTAAGTGGATCATTCGCTACGGTGGTTACTAGCGTTAAAAATATATATAATTAAAAATAAATATTTATTGACTATTGTGTTACCATGGTTACTATATTCAATAAATTACTCGGTCGCTATTAAATTTTTTATAGCGACCAAATAAACAATTGAATTCAAATAAAATAACATGAAAACAACATTTTTTGCAGTGCCAAACCTTTCGAAAAAATGTGAATTTCCAATAGTTACCTCTCTAAAGTACTATATAGAACCAAATTCTGATTAAAAAAGTTTCTGGTTCCATCTTTTGGACAAATGTTTCTATACGAAAAAGTTTTCGAGAACAGGGAAAAAAATAATAAATTAAATAGACATCATTGTGAAATCAAAAGCATCTTTGTTCCACTCAGAATCAAAAACTAATTTTTTCTTAATTTGGTAATTTGACGATAATATGAAAAAATAAGTGAAATCTACATGAGTCGAATGACAACCAAAATATTATCAGTTTTAGTAGTCTTTGACTCAGCACTACATAATATAATGATATTCTATATTGCATAGCAACTTCTAATATTATTATGTGTTGTAGCACAATTGTTTTTGTACCAGTTTATTTATTAAATCTAGTGTTCACCCTAAAATTTTCACAAAGGGGACACCACACGCCCGGAGCCCGGTCGGACGTACCTAGGTTGCTCGGGTGTTAGATCCACCACTGCCTGGCCCCACTTATAATATATGCCTCAAAAGTTAAAAATGAATGTGGATATTTCTAATCCTTCGTGTTTTAAACAAAACATTTTTCAGGCTCGAAGGATTAGAAGTCCGAAGTACGTAGATTCAAAATCTAAATGACAACATGTCCGTGTTTAGTGAATATTATTGAAACGTTGAAAATAAGTAATACTGACTATTTATTGGCCAGCGTGTTAAATCTTAAGCTTTCATTATTATCACGTATTCGAGGAAAAAATATTCAATGTTTTGACTGTTATCGAACGCGTTAAGTGAATTATGCAGTGACTACGATTGTATTGTAATGCCAAATTCGCCGGAAAAATTACTATTTATTATTACAAGTTTGGTACATATTTCTAAACATTTATGTGGTATACGAGAGAGTAAAATATTTGTGAATCACTCATGTATGAAGTCGACTTGAATGCAAATCGCTGACTCGAGTTAAAAATAATAATATATTACGTTTGTTTAATTTTAAATGAGGTTTAATTCAGCTTTTAACTAAACTATTAAGTGACATACTCTACTAGTAAT
Source organism: Stegophylla sp. TES_Ste_2020 (assembly GCA_025469315.1). Taxonomy (NCBI): domain Eukaryota; kingdom Metazoa; phylum Arthropoda; class Insecta; order Hemiptera; family Aphididae; genus Stegophylla; species Stegophylla sp. TES_Ste_2020. The sequence goes on from JAIPRM010001600.1 coordinate 10,760, forward strand.
TTATTATTAATAGTACATTAAAAAAATATATATATGTATATATAGCCATTTGTCACGTTATGTTGTGACGTGTAAAAAGAAAGTAAGCAAAAAAGCTTGCAGTAAACGTTTTTACTGAAAAAAAAAAAACCGCTGGGGATAGGATTAGAATTGAAATTGAAGAGGTTAAGCCTTTTCGTGTTCCCACCTGGTTACTTGTATGATTTAGCGATATGTAGTCCGAAAAAAAAATGAAAATATTTGTACAAATGCGCTTTTGTAATTATTATTTATACACATTGCATTATTGTTTCATCTCATTGATTGATAAATATTGTGGAATATGATATTAACCGATCGAATTGAAATATGTCGTTAATGAAGATTTATTATTGTTGTAAACTCGCATGTAGGTGCTAGGTGTACAGTTGAATTGATTTGAATCGATTTGAAAAACTTACAGGTGGGCTCCATGTAGGGGTAGTAGACATTTGCGTTTCCTCCCCGTGGGCTTACCAATTTTTTTATCTTAACACGAATAATATATAACGCGGTCGAAATTGTATCACTTGGTAATAGAGTTGACAAACTTAATGTTTGTTATTTAATGAAAAAAAAAAATTATCTTAATATGTATTGATATGAGATAACTAATAGCTATTTTTAAATAAACTGTTATACAAGATTTTTTTTATCAATTAATTTACTCTAAATCTTTAATATTTTGATTTTTTTTTACCTAGGTACTACTTAGTCATGTATACGTCCTACAGGAAAATGCGCAGTATGGCAATTTAAATGATAAGAAGAAGAAAGAATAAAGAATTAAAAAGTACTTTTGGCCCTCTGTACCCTTGGGACTTTTTAACAAATTCCGACGTGTTTCATGTAATTTTCAATTAATAATAAAATTGTTCACTTTAATTCGTGCATATTGCTATTTGATTTTATTATCCCTCCGCCTTCGAGCAAATTGAATAAACACAATCGTACAACTACGTTCGTGCACCATAATATTATAATAATGGGCTCACTTGACTGGAGAAGATATTCATTAGCGTTGCGTTGTTTTTTCCATTGAAAACCGTTAAAACCATCATTATAATATTCCGTAATACCACTATTAGCGAACCTAAGGGATGCCACAACGTGAAAATATCCTGAGGGTTTCATCGATAACTTAAACATCATCTCACTGTTAAATTTACATAATATCAAACTTTATCTCGGAAGGTTCACACGAGTAATTCACATCAAAATTTAATTTTAACAATACTGCCGCCGTTTTGAAGGTTTGATCGAAAATGGTGATCGAAACGCGCTATAAAACCCGGTCTGAAAACGTCAAAACTCGTTTGCAAAAATAAGCATTTTAATTATTTTAATAATTCGTTCGAATTTAATGCAATTATACGTAAAATATACATTAATTCCGACGTGCCACTAACAATAACAGTTGTATGTACATCTCGGGACGGTAAAATATATCAGTGTTTCATCGTTGTTGCTTTTATTATTAAAATAATAACATAATTTCTACTTTTACAAATAAGAATTTAAATTACCATTTACATAAACTCGTGTTTAAAAAAATGTAAAGTAAAATTTAAACAAGAAAGGTGTACATACTTCACACCATGGACATTATTCGCTCTTCGGGTCAGATACTCTTGGTGAGTCCGTAGAATTTTAAATAAACGATAAATTATTTCTTTCATAAGACAATACTGAACGAAGAAATTAATAATATAAAGAATAATAATAGTCGTAATTTTCAATACACCCACCATAAGTACACGACCCTGAGAGCGAAGAATATTCGTGGTGGGACATATGACCAACTTTTTCGTCTATACTTTAGTACTTTCCTTTATTTATTTTTTTATCTAATAAATAAAGAAAAGAAAAAAAAATTAACAAGACAAGTAAATATATATATTTTACTGGTTCTCAACTCAACTTGATTTTCTTCTATTCTCTTGGAAAAGACTATTTAGAATTTCGAAAAAACGTCATTTCTAGTGTACTGGCAGCAGGAGAAATTTCTAAACTATCGAATGAAAAACTTTCGCTCTTCGATAAAACCATTTTCATATCTATACCTAATCCCTGACCTAATTTATAAATTATTCACTTCGCTCGGGGTCCAAAATACAACGGTGCTTTGCCTTATTTTCATTACGAAATCGGAGTTCAAGTCGGTCAGCGTATGTTTACCGACTATTATAGGCAAAATATGATAACCGGGCCGAGTACGGCCTTTTAGTACACACGTACGTGCACACACACAATATTGTTACAAAAGTATAATAATATGTTGTGCAACTATTTCATTATTATGTGGTCGCGAACGTTCGTTAGCAATCCAATGCTACACGGCCGCCCTCCCGGCTCGTTAATAATTTATGACGTGTAATTAGTTTAATTTATTTCGTTCGAAATCAAACTAATTTGACGTAGACTATTTTCTGCGTTTGCGAACAGAAAAAAAACCGCCCTTTTTACTGATGATTCTTTTTTTTTTCGTCCCACGCAGAAAGGAAAATTTCTCCCTTTTTCCACCACTCGGATATATTGTCCTTGCCGTGTGTTTTTCTACACTGTTGGTTTCGTTACTAAATGAGTTTTGCGTGCAATTATTTTGGAAACAAAATAAAACGATTATTGTAAATTAACGTTATCATTGTACCGTTGAAAACATTTATTTCGTTGTCTTTTCGCCTGGAAAAAAATCGTTTTCGAAGAATATTACGGGACTTGGTCGTAATCGTAATACCCCCAGCTATAATATTGACGCACAATACTACAACAATAAAATATACGACAGTAATAATGATATTATGACGTATTTTACGCACATTATCGACGACTATCTTCAAGGATGCATTAGAAGAGCAAAATTATTTTTCGCCTCCAGGTGTGTTGATAAATAATATATAATATGAAAGTATAAATAACTTTCAAAAAATTTTTCTCCAATCGCTCACATTATATTCATTATATTATACAGTATAATTTATTGCAAACAATTTATGTATAAGATAATAAAAAATGTACAAACATCATCTTTGTTCGTATTTTAGACGGAAAGACTTCAGACTCGGTTCGAACTGAGCGAAGATACTGATGTTTATGATTTTTTGTTTTTCGTTAGTTATGCATTTGAGTAAAAATATTCGTAAGTACAAATATTTTCCAAACAATTAACCACCACCCCTTAGAACTTCCTCATGGGGTAAATGCCCCTTTTGCTCTCCTTTAATGCAACCCGATATCGGGTTAAGTTTGATTATATGCTAGCCTAGGTTATTATGAACTCATCTATATATTCAATCGTCTATTACCTCAGTTGTAATGTTCAAACATTCAAAGTGCATATATCTGAACCTCTACGACTTACTGTATGGTTCGCCCAACACGATCGAATCATTTTGTTAAATTATTAATGAGTTTATAAATTTCTACCAATAGTTTTCCCGAGACCGTCATAAAACGGTTATGTCTGGTACCAAAGTGTTGTACATTTAAGGTTTCGAGATAATCATCCATGCTATAACATTATTTTGTAAACTTATGTAATTGTGCACGTGTGATGGTTTTTCTAGCACTAATAAATAAATTAAAGTTAAACTTTAACAACATAGATTCCTGTTCTTAGCTAAATAAATCGAGTTTTTAATTTATAAAAGAAACTTTAAATTTTCAATATTACTTACAAAATAACAATTTTTTTTTTACCGAACTTATTATAGGTGGTAAATTGAACATTTGAAAACGGCCAATACGATAATGAAGTCGGTATGACTTAAATCGTGCACCCTCTTGTAAAAAAACAACTAATCAAACGGTGTTGGTATAGAAAAAAAAAAAAAAAAAGAAAAATTACTCACACAGCGAAGTGGTAAATGAAGCAGATCCATCCGCACGGGTGCTCGAGGAACACGTAGACCTTCTCCTGGAACGTCTTGCCCTTGCGCTGGTGGAACACGTACTTGGCCTTGAACGCCTGGTCGATGGGCAGATAAATGGGATAGTACGGGTCCGGGACGCCGGGCGGCGCGGCCGGCTTGGCGTCGCCGGTCGCGACCACCTCGACGATGGCCGCATCGTCCGCGTCGCTGCCGGGCGTCTGCGAGTCGTCGAAACCCTCGCGCGGTTTCCGGCGCTTCTTCAGCGGCGTGGGCACGCGCCGGTGGTGCGCCTCGCCGAACCGCGGCATCCGCCTCTGGTGGTGCGCCGGACGTTGGTGTTGCGGCTGTTGTTGCTGCTGTTGGTCCGGCGGCTGCGCGTTGCCGTCGTCGAACCGGTGCAGCCGCTCATCGTTTATGCCGCCCACCGCCGCGCAACCCGGTGGTGGTGCACGATGGTGGTGGTGGTGGTGATGGTGCTGCTGGTGCTGGTGCTGGTGCTGCGACTGCGGCTTCAGCTCGTTCAGCTGTAGTAGCTCTTCGCCCGCCCTGCCGTTGGACCCGTGGCCACTGCCGCCGCCGCCGCCGCCGCCGCTGCTGCTGGTGCTGCTCCTCAGCGACACTTCCCTCGACCTGCGGAACAGCTGCACCTCTTCCGCGCGGTTCATGTCGACGCAGAACGGCCACGCCAACATCCGGCGGCCGCCGCGCGCATGGCTCGCCCCCGTGCCCCGTTCGTCGGCCGCCGACTACGGCCGCGGTCGTCTGCTGCTGCAAGCGCTCGCGTTGGCGTCGCTGCGTCGATAACGGCGGTGGTGCTGACGGTGGCGCTGACGATGCTGCTGTCGGTGGTGATGGTGATGGTGGTGGTGCCGGCGGCCTGTTGCACTGCGGCGGCACCATCAGGGCGCGACCACCATGACGTCACGCGCCGATCCGGGGGGGCGGCCACCACGCGACGGCGGCTGTAGTTGCGGTCCGGGCGATACGATGATAACAATATTACGCTCGATGCGTGTATTATTTATGCGACCGTGACGGCGATGCGTCGCGTTTTAATTCTTCCGGAGTCCGCCGCGACTTACGGACGGGAAGCTGGAACGATGGCGGAGGATCAAGCCTGACCGAGACAACAATATTACAAAATACATTATGTACCTATTAATAATAGGATGCGAAAATAAACGAGTACGTTTCTCCGACACGTCGCCGCCGTCGCCGGTTTCCGTTTCTCGTCAACGTCGAATCGATATTTGTTTTTTTTTTTTTTCTGTTATTGAATCGTTCGAACGCATATTAAACAGGGGTAATGTGTAATTTGAGCCATCGCACGTTTAAGGGCTGATGGTCAGTGGTGCATTAGAGGTCAATACAAAATAATTTTCCTTGGTTTATTCCAAAAACATCTTCGTCACATCTCTCGAATCGTTTATTGGAAAAAACTTTTATGAGCTCATTAAAAAAAATATATATATATATATATATATATATATATATATATAAACGTCATTATAATATCTTCGCTCGTATTTTACACAAATCGACTTCAGCCAAAATTTAAGTTGAGCGAAGATACTGAAGTTTATAATTTTTTTTTTTCTATAAGCATTTTAAGAAAAACATAGAAATTTTATCAAAACAATTTACCACCCTCTCAAAACTTCCACCCGTAGCGAATTTCCCCTTCAGCTTAATGCACCCATATTAGTGGTCAATCCGAAATTTGTGTCACGATTAACGTATGCAATTTACGACGATTTCAATTAGTATACACTTCTGGTGTGTATTAAAGATAGACGAATGGATGAATTTAAGAACGTGAACGAGAAAGAGCAGAGAAGATAAGGAAAAAAAAAGAGATAGTACTCAGGAATACTGTTGAAAGTTTTACCTCTGTAGGCCATCGACCTAACACGAACAAAATAATACGAACGATAAATCACTGTGGACATGCAGGCTCGTAGTTCTGTTTTTCTTTTTTTTTTTTTATCTAAACGAGGAATAAAAATAAAATTGACCCTTGTGAATTCAGCCTCATTATACGTTTCAATCGACGACACTTCTGCGCCAGTGATCCCCGTGCGATTCTACTGCAAACCTATTCCACCATGTCGCATCGGTCGTACGCGCTGTCGATAAGTAACAGTAATAATTGATTTAATAAGGAACGGCTCGCGTTTCATTCGTCGAGCACTTATCTCTCTGATCTACTAAGGGTCCCGCCGGGGATTTACCCACTGAAAAATCCTCTGCGGGGCACTTTCTATGTTAATCTCATGAAATAATAAGTATATTCTTTATTTATCCGTATTTCCGTATTCCTTAAGAATGAATTTCTTTAGAAATGTACTATAACATTTTAGATCAGTGATTCTCAATCGGAATGATGTCATTTTTGGGTGACATAAACCCAGTGTAGGGGTGACCCTCAATTCTGGAAGAAAGGATAAAATGAGGGAATTTTTTGAAATGAAATATTTTTTATAACTTAACGCTGGAATCGTACTTTTTGGAAATTATATTATATTTTGTAAATTTATTTTTTGCTCATCCACTCTTCGTTCTCCTACCATTAATAAACGTTGCGTATGCCATTGATCACAAATTACTGATGACAGTATAGAGCTCGGTTATTGATGACTTTGCATATTTTAGATTTTTTCTGTATGCTCGTCAAGTATACAAAGGAAGTACAAAATATGTCTCATCGCTTCGAGTTCAGGTTATCACATAAATTTTTAATGCATATTTTTGCATATTTTAAAAAATTTTAGTTTTTAGAGAATACTTTACGATATCAATGTCGTGGTTTCTATTTATATATTAGTAATTAATCTAAAATATATGAGTTTTGATAAAATCATAAAAATTTTTTCAACGAATTATGAAAAAAATAAATAAATTCATCTTATTTTCAATCCAACGAACATTATTTATCTTATTTACCTTATTTGGTGATATGAGAGAAATGTAACTAATTATATTTGAGTGGTATGTATTACGTATAATACGATGGCTACAGCTGTCAACTATCTGCTAAGTAAAAGCTTACAATTTTTTATGTGTAAATGTGTAATTCAAAAATTGTAAAGAAATTAACTTAACAATTTATTCAAACATAACATTATGAACGAAACTATTTCAGAAGGAGAAAAAATAATTAGATCATATTTAAAATTGTTGATATGCATAAATGCATTTTTTACAACTTTTTAATGCATATAAATCCAAGCCCTACAGATTAGTTAAATGGTAGGTTGACGTAGTGAAGAAATATCGAGGTCAAGGGTGACGCAAATCAAAAAAGGTCGAGAACCACTGCCTCAGATAAACAATGTCAAATGCTTTTGTCAACATTAACAAACTGTTTAATACGCCGTACGTGGTTGTTATAATTTGCATTAATTTGAGATAATTCGACACGACTTTACACCAGCTGTAGACATCAAACAAAACTCTTCCGGTTAGATTACCTAACGGTCAGCAATTCGCAGTGTATTAATTCAACGAGGTCTGCTCCGCTTTTGTGCAGCCGGTTTAATTGAAAATCCGAATCGCAAAAACGGCTTCATCGAAAGGTAAATATTTTGTAAAATGACAATCTTTACGTAACTCACACAAAAGTAAAAGCAATATCAACTTTGTACCAAACGCGATATCACAACGATTACAAAAAAATAATATTTTTGAGTTAATAGTCACAATTGTTAACTCTAAAAATACATCACGTTAATATATTTTGTAACACAATATTGACAGATTTTGATGTCATAAATATTTAATTATATATATATATATATATATAAGGAAGGTGGTTAACATTTTTTGAATTGTTTATTTTTGCTTATTTTTATATTTCATGGTGCTTATAGTTATAATGAAGGTTTTAAACGCAGTTTTAAACATGTTAGTTTGATGATTTTGAATGTTATAAATCCTAAGCCTGTTCGTGAGATTATTGACGACAGCCACGTACTATTGGATGACAAACCGTTAGTTAATAAACTTAATTTTAAATACAATTAAAAAACGTATGCAATGATAGAATGAGAAAAGAGATTAAAATAAAAAAACCCAATTGATGAAGGGGGGGGAGAAGTAGCAAAACTGTTATGCACCGGTTCGCAGAGATCCCCTAAATACGCCACCGATTATACGAGTTATTAAGTGAATTATCGTAGCTTTATTAATTTAAATTTTCTACATTGTATTTACTTATTTTTACATTGACCGAAGCTTTGTGTATTCTACTATTTTTCGGTTTTCCGCGGGAGAAAAAAAAAAGTAATACAACTTTAAATGATTGGCAATGCCGGCTAACAGATGTACGATTAGGATTATATGGAGTTAATCGTGAGACGAAAAAATACGGATCGTTTGATTATGTTTGTTTCAGCTCTTTTCATCCCCTCCCTCCTCGTGCAACTACGATACCTAAAGTTGATCTTTTATACGAACGCGGCGCCGGGTTTCTTTTTCTACCACACACAATTCGCTCGCGAAAGAATTCCTCCTTTTTGCATCTAAACGAATGATATAACGAATTTCATCAATATTTTAACTAATAAAATTTATTATTATTCCTTTGCATTGTCCTTGAAAGAAAGAAAAAAAGGTTATTCCGAATTAAGTCGAACGTATTTATTGAAAGAGATTTTTTCCTTGTGTACTTTAAGAAAATTACATCGTTTCAAAGAAAACTCAAACACTGAAAAAGGCCATTACAGTTATACGTATTAGTCAAAAGTTTCCATTATTATTTTTTTCATCTTTTTAGTAATTTCGCTTTCATTTCTAACATTTCTATTTCATTATTTCAGTCCTTCCAAAGGTATACATATTTTTCAAACAACTGGAGGGGCTTTGAATGGTTATGGGGGGGGGGCTATCGCTCTCAAGTCCCCCCACCCTTATTGCGTCTATGGATTTCACCCGGAGCATTTTAATGGCCGTAATTTCATCCAAAGGAGTCATTATTATATCTTCATTTTGTTTTCCAATTGTATATATTTTACATTTTTAAATACACGTTATTATGTGTTATTTATGATTTTTTAAAAAATGCGTTATTGATTTTAATAATTTTTATTAATTTTTAAGGCACCACTATAGTGATTATAATAATCGCGATTAATGTGAAGTTTAATAAAAGAAGATGCGACCGCCATAAGCGACCAATTTTTTTTTTTTATTCAACTCCGTGTCAAAACTCAAAAATCAAACTTGTACCACACACAATTTAATTTCCACACTCAAAATATTCCGTATCAACATGAATCCAGAGGTAAATGCTCACGTCAGGTACTCTGCACTGCAATCAAGGCGAAACAGAAATTCAATATAAATGACACGAATTGAAACCACTACAACGCGAATAACTTTTTTAAAACTTTTATTTATTTCGAAATTTTACCAAAATTCAAGTCTTATAACCGCAATGATGAGTAGAATGTGGGCGTCCACTGTGTTAACATGTCGAATTGCTGCGTGAAATAACAGCTATGCCGCGATTCGAAGATGCACGAACAATACATGTCGACGGAATCGTACGAACAACGGATGGGGGTTGATTGAGACACGCGGAAAATACCTTTTCATTTATTTTTATTTTTTTTCACGTCGTACGCGTACAATGGCGGCAAAAAAGCGAGCGAAAATAATATTCATCAATACACACACACACACATCGTTCGCGCGTTATCGTAATGAATATCGCTTTCATAATAATTTGCTCAGCTATTGTTTCTCGTTGTTGCCGTCTACGACGTCATCATCGCCGCGTCTCTTTTATATCATTCAATATTTTCCTCATCACGTGAATACAACAACAACGACGATAATAATAATAATAATAATATTGTTTCCCTTATCCGCGGCACTTCGGCGGCATCGCACTTCGCACGCGTTATCTGAGTGTAAAATAGTTTTACCCGATAGGGGGGGAGGTGTTCGTCAACTCTACGTCTGTTGCTCGTATATTATTGCATACACTCGAAACGCCTTCCCCGCCATCACCCTCTCCTGCACACACACACACTTCGCTCTACTGCCCTCGTGTTCTATCTAATACCAGCGTTTCAGGTCCGTCGACATACCCCCACCCCTCACACCCTACAACCCCCTACACGCATATCACTGCAGTTCTTATCACGTGTCAACCCTTGTCATCCGTCGAATAACTTCGTCGTTCGCTTCGAATGTTATGCATAATTTATTATTATTATTATCGTCGTTGATGTGAAGTGTGAAACGCAGTGTCGATTAGCGTACGAACTCGAACACCGTTTTACGATTATAACGGACCTATGCACGAGTTATTATTCCCCGTCGCATGTTTTCCAATAATAAAATATCATAACGATATTGCAGCTAAACTACAGCCACGACGCGAACAACGATGTTTACGGAAATTACATTTTTTTTTTTTTCGCGCAATGAAGACGCACACTATTATAATAACATTATTGTTTACTCTCGGTAGACGTTTATTGACCGAATCGCATTCGCTTGCTCTCGAATTTATTTCAAAACGTAACAGCTCGTTTTTATAATCGAAACGTTAAATCTTGAGCAGTACTCGTGTTGTTTCGTTAACTATTTTTTTTTTTTCTTTTTATAGTTTATTCAATTTTCAGACGTATAATACATCCGACTAAATAAATTGTATTTTTAATCAAATAAAATCGTATACACACACTGTTGAGTTTACGCAAACGAAATCATAACAATAGAAAAACGAGATAGTGTGTGTAAATGTCAACATTTACTCGATTGTATCCGGAAAAAATGACTTTTTATTTTAAGGGAAATTTTTGTTAAATGTTCTATTGTATGAATGGTCGTTTTTTCGAATCGTGATCACTTTCCTACGACCACTTGTAGATAAGAAGAGAAAAATGGGAAAAAATACAATCGAGTTGATTCGTAGAGGCGCTTAGTACCACGTCTTATCAGCACGATTGAAAAATTAGTCTCATTCTTTATCAATTCACATTTTATACGTAAACACATTGACCTAGGCGCAGAGAGAAAACACGAACTTTCCCAATGATTTACGAAAAACAATCATTATATTATCCGAATCACTACTATTATTGTTATTATTATTATTGACGCCGCCGTCGTTAGCATTTAATTGAAAACAAAAACGGGACGTTATAAAATATGTATTCGAAGAGAAACGAAATTTGTTTTCAGATCGACTAAAGTAGTTTTATTATTGTTTTTGAGTTATAATGCCTATTTGACAATTTCCTCGGAATGAAGACAACAAAAACAAATTAAATACATCGGCCGACTCTGATGCTCCTAAATGGTAATATTATTTAAAAACCAATAAGAGTGCTAAATGAGAATAATACAATAATGACGATAAACACGAAACGGAATGAATTCGACTCGTTTGTTTCTGAAAGCTTTTACTTGCACACAATATTTAGACATTGATATTATTTTTTTTATTATTATTATTATTACGCGCTACGTCATCGAATTAAAACGGCATGAACTTGACGGTAGTTTACCGATTGAAAATGTTGAACAACTTCAATTGCACTTCAAAATTTTATTTAAATTATTGGACTTAATTTACGTATCCATGCGAAAAAGTATACAGGTACCACTTGTCGAATTTACACTGGGAATTTTTCGCTTGTTCAAGAGTGGCACAATGTATTATAACGAAGCATGAAAATACTTAAACACTTTAAATAAAATCGTTTGCTTACACCGGAATTACTGTAACATTTACCGCGAAATTATCGAAATCCGTCTTTCAATTCAAAGTTATTTATAATCAATACGCGACAAAGATCCTGGGCTCAAAATATATTATGGACAAGCATATTTTTTGGGGGGTTTGTATTAGAACATCCAAAGTAAGATAAAAATTATGTTCTACACTTCTCTGACGTCGTATACGAAATTTGGTTTTACTATTTTTGCATATTTAGAGTTTTTAATGATTTTTTACTAATTTTGAGTTTATTTTCTCGTAATTTAGGGGAAAACACATATTGTTAAAAATAATGATTTATTCGGTCAAATTGTTATGTATATTTGAATAATTGTAAGTAAGTTGGTCAAATCATATTTGATTATTTCGCTGCTCGACTATAACTCGTCAATAGTCCAGGGTTATTAATAGTTCATGAGTCATCGTGAGATTCGTGTTTGCCCCTAATTATATCATTGTATTATTATTATTATTATTATTAATATTTATATATTATGTAATTATTAAATGAATATTTTTCGATTTTCTTTTCTATTTATAGCGTATATTTTAGAGTTTTTACGAGCATATTAAAGAGCTAAAATTGCAATTTTTAGTGTTACAAATCTCAAGCCCTGATACCAACAATAGTACTGCCAATAATATAAAAATTATACCAAATTATTCTTAAATAAAAAAAAATTGTTAGCATTGAAAAATACTGTAAGTTGACACATAAAAACATTATGTTTTGCATTCCGGTCGAGCAAAAATGAAACGCTTACGTTCACGTGGACTTACGTTTATTTCGGGGGTGACTCATAGAATCAAAATGGACGTTAAATTGAGTAGGGTCGATTAATGTGTCGCCGTGAAACATTAATTACACCGAAGAAAACCGGCAAATTCCTGAGGTACCGCCTCTGGTCGACCAGTATAGCAGGTAGGTAATAAATAGTCTGGTCTCCATTAGATATCTATGAATAATGTTCCCCCGAGCATAGCCTAAAAGTTCAAACATATCTTACCACCATTATTCTTAGGTCAGATGATATTTTGATTAATACTCTACTAAGTATACTTTACCCGCAGTTACTATAAGTTTCTATCTAATCGAAATCATAGGTATATGCCATTAGTTTCATAAAATGTAACAAATCGAGTCGGGAAATGTATTATTTGGGAAATTCAAAGTAAACATCTAAAATGATTTAGTATACTATACGATCTTACTATAAAATACTATATATATGTATTTTTTTTAACAATAGTTATGTGCGTTAAATCAAAAATAAATAAATAAAATATTAATTAATTGAAGAACATTTTACTCAAGTAATTAAAAATATGTAATCATTCGATGAAATATAATATGTTACTATACAATTATATAAAATGTAACAATATAAACATATTTAACGTTGACGGTGTTTTGATATTAATTTAATTAAATTGTGTTAATTAATAAGCCTATGAGAGTGTCGATTTAATTTAAGTTTAAATAATATATAGTAATATATGAAATGTACATACAAATATTTTTTGTAAATTTAAGAAAAGCGTAAGGATGATATTTTCCATCTAAAAGAACAGGAAGTAATTATTAAAATTAAGTTTACCAATACAGCACCTGATGTGTAAACGCTGTATGTTTCTACGTACAAACGAGTAACAATATTGTTATAACGGAGCAAAAGAGGTGCAAATACAGAGTGTAGTGCTAATTAAAATTCTGAATTTCTTATCTCAGATTCAAAAACTTTTCAGTTTCAACAAATATAATATCCACTAAACACAGTAGTTTTTGTTAAAATTAGAAAGTTTGATCAAATAGAGGGGAAACACTTTAATATAAAGACTTCTAAACACGTGCCGGGATGAAAATGTTTCAAGACATAAAAATCATGATAAATATAATCTAAACATATCTTGTTATCTCATTGGACAGCTAAACTTGCGTTACAATTATTTTTTTACTTTAAGTTTTTTCATTAGAATCCGTATTTACTTTTAAGTGCATATTATACCTACACGTCCTATTCGTAATTTTACTAAATTGCTAAAGTAAAAAAAAAAGTTTAACTATATAAAATACGATATTTGAATCATTCAGTTCACTTGTGTACTATTGAATTAGGGTTTAATAATATTATAAATGACCAATATGATAACACAATTTCCCGTATTCAATAATTATGAAATAATATTTTATATGTGTGTGTATTTAGTGTGACGATTGAAATATAACTCTTAATAACTCCCACTCCCAGTGCCGGATCTAGGACATTTGACGCCCGGGCCAAGTAAAAATGCAGCGCCCTTAACTGTGCACTCCATATGTGGAACTGGACAGCCCGTCCTTGGGGAGAAGAGGGGGTGTTTTAACACAGTTTTTTTTTATATATATATTACTAATTTTTATGAACTTTTAATGAACTTTAAGATATTATCTACATCAGACAAAAATATTTGGGTATATGAATTTCTAAATAATATACAATATTATATACATTTTCAAGTTTAAACATTTTAAATGAAATAAAATTGAAACATTTGTACATTTTTAATATACCCAAACTAAGCTTTTTTGATTTTTCATAAATTTAAGAGCGCCCTCGTACTGACGGCGCCCGGGGCAATGATACCCACTTACCCTCCCCCTAGATCTGGCACTGCCCACTCCCCCTCTTTCAAAATTGTTTGGTCCAGTCACGACCGAGGAGTATAGGCCGTCTGTGTGTCCTCCGTGGTAGTGCGTATAATATTAAATTACATTTTGTGGCTGGTGTTGACATTTCGGCGTGTTACTGCGCGTATAGGTGACTACAATATGATTATTAGCAATCCATTAAGCTAGTTGCGCGTACATCATTAATAATCGTTTAATCGCTTATAAAAGCAGGGTTGGCGATTATGGACGCGACATTGTAATTTATCCCACGTACCCAGTAAATAAACGAATCGGTTAAAAGGTAAAATCTAGCCGACGAATAGGCCACCGACAAAATAATTGTGTGTCGATTTTATAAAAGACGCGATTCCTAATCAAAAATAATAAAAGCGCAATTTGGTTCAAATTTTTGGGGATGCCTAAAATAAACAAATATATGTGAAAAATTTCTCGTTTAAGTCGTTTAAAATGTCAGTTATTGCTAGATTGTCAATTATTATAACTACTTAACAAAAAAAATAAATAAATAATAATTTTCGTCGCATTTTGTCCCAACGATCTTTTGCAAAAACCGTTGAAGATTATATTATGTTTTTAACGAGAGTAAAAATAAATTTAAATACGAGTCATTCTTCCATACTTAAGAGGCGCATTTTAAGAACGTTTTAGGGTAAATTCTTCCTGTCAGATAAAAATCTTAATATTCAGTATATATTTTGATCTGTTGATAATGTTAGTTAGGGGTGTAATTTTCGTGAGGTTTTTTGTTGGAATGAAATTAAACTAAACAAAAAAAATATGGAGATTTAAAAATTAAAACTTGCTGGTAACCCTTCTCCCAAATAGCACCTATGGACCTAATAATCAATGAATACAAAGTAATAATACCAGTCCTGCTGAATCGTAATTACGAAACGCGGTCGTGAGATCCCGAGTGATCTCTACGGGCGGTTTAAGACTATGTACTCGATTCGGAAAACAAACACATTAACGAAAACAATCGTGTTTACTCAATTGATACGTTTAAACGTCCGCCACACACGTTACCACAGCAAACCACTCGGATTAGTCGAAAAGTTCTGATCTATTGAAAAATCGAGCTGCAGTACATTCCCGTTTGACGCACGTCGGTCGACAAGAATTTTTCAATTGAAAATTACAAAGTAGAAAACTAGAGTCTTAAAACATGATAATTAAATATAATTTGGTAAAATTGATTCCCCGGACTTACCTTCCCTTATTAATCTTAATGTTCCTGTTCGTTTCACATTTTTCCATTTTCCTCCACAAATTATTATCTTAACTCTCCTATTATCCGTTTAATGAGAATTGCCAATACCGATATCTCTTTTGTTATGCCATAGCTCAAGTTCCAGTTCTAAATTATCTATTTACCTATATTAATGTTGTGTAATGCGTTTCTTTTTTGTTATAAATTAATTTGTCTTGTGTTTGTAATTGTAACTATGTATTTTGTAAGCTACTGATTTTAATTTTTATTCTATTTCTATAATTCCATTTTAATAATGTACACATGTTATATAGAGCTACTCATATTTATTAAACAAATAAATAAATAATTATTCGTACACATTATAAAACACTGTTGATTTAAAACCGTATAAACGTATTGTCCATGAGACGTCACCGACAGGCAACAGAAATATATTATCTCAATTATATAACCTATTTTTGCAACATGTGATTTTCCCAAAATGGGATTTGCCTCATTAAGTGTATTTATTCATTTTAATACTTTATACCGTATAATATATTACAAAATCCCTGCTGAAATTCCACAATTGGAATCCACCCTGCTGGTTAGGGGTCGTTCGACGGCGGTGAGATTGCGAGAAAATATTTACAATTGAAAAATTCTCAGGACAGAATGATTAAAATCAAATTTCTCTTCCATCCAACGATGATAGTACAGTGGATTAATAATAAATTCGATCAATCGAGACGACTGCACAATCCGATTGACAGCAGTTTACGGATTTTAGAGCACAGATGCAATCAAATAATATAAATCCAAATTCAAAAATACCAAATACAACACAGAAAATATATTCACAAAATGCCATAACTACAAACTGTTTATACACTGTACACTTAATTTTAAAGTATTAAAGGTTTAAAAGAATATTTTTAAAAAGCAAACACAAATTTAATATATTTCGGTATTTTTGTTGCTTTTTTATGTAAATGTATTAATAGTGTTTATGAATAAAACATTAAATGATTATTATAATATTATAAATTAAATATGTATACGAACCAGTATTTTTATTATGTTAGTTGCATAAAATAATGCTTTATTACTTTTTATTTGTCAATAGATATAAAATTAAAAAAACTGGGCATATTTCACATTCACGCCATGGGAGGGACTTGATAGGTGTGTTAAATTTTAAAGAAATGATTAATAATTTATTAAATAAAATGATTCTGAGTGGAACTTTAGCTTATACAGGACAATTTTACTTCAAAATTATAAAGTTTATTATTATTATAAAAAATGTATTTTTCACTCAGTTTTACACCTCATTATTAACTGAGAACACAAAAAAAAAAAAAAAAAAGATGAGTATAAAAATGTTGATGAAGAAATTTTTCAAAAATTTCATTCTCCAAAATATTTTCTTTATTATTGTCTATTTATAATTTAATTTTTATCGAAGTTGGATAAAATAAAAGTTTTTAAGCTGTTTTTGTCAATTAGTAGTTTTTCCCATATTTTGGGGAAACAACTAAAAATTCCAAAAAATGACATTCTAAAAATACTTAAATCAACAAAATTGTGATCCAAAATGTTGCTGTTTGATACTAATAGATAAGTATTTTTATATGGAAAACTATACACATGAAAAATAAATAAATATACATCATTTTAAAAGATCCTTCACTCCAATCAAAATCTAAAATATTTTAAAATATGATAAATTAAATTAGTACATATAAAAAAAAAGTTATACATTTAATCGAGTTTTCAAAATAAATATTTTATTGGGGTCAATTCTAAAGTCACCAAAAACAAGTGAACTGTTATGTACGTATGTTATTATTATGATAATATTAACCCTTTATTTTTAGACGAGGAAATCGAACAATTGGAATATTTTTTATCGTACGTGTATCATATCAATAATTTACATATTATTTCATATTTTTAGCGTGGATTTGTTTTTTGGATCTGAAAAATAATTTTTTTTTTTTTTACGTAATGTACTTATTGTATCTATCTACAATATTGGAAAATTGGCATACATTTTTTTGTTTTTATTACATGAAAGTATAATATTCAATTTATTTAATTATACCAATAATTGACCAATCAATTACTATATAAGCGAGAATATTAAAGCCTCGTTTTTTAAAAATTTAGATTATTAAATAAATAGTCTTATCGAAACCAAATCATGCGCCATCGCCCTGCCCCTCCCCCCCCCAAAAAAAAAAAAAAAAATTGTAATCTGTTGTTTTATCACTTTGAACTTTGCTGTACTTATATAACCTATATGGCATTAGGTAGATAGGTAAGTTCACCATTTTAAAATTGTTAAAGTCGGTTTTGTTCCCTTGTGACATAATTTCTTTCTGCTTCAGTTAATTTTGGAATGCACGTGAAACTTCACGCGATAGAACTACGCGGATTTCGATGTTCGGATATATAAAATCGATTCTCGAATGCCACGAATCTGATCAACAGACAATTGAATTGAATGTATAAGACTTTCCCACATGTCGTACTATACGACTGCATACGAAAAACATCTCGCTCGAGTTGCACATACGTTTGCTCGAATCATATAATATGCAAATCACATGTTTGCTGAGACGACAATATCGACAGCTTTTGAGATAAATCCATAATTTTGGAAATTTTTTCTGATACAATATTACATTATTGATATTGTGATCTAAAAATTGAATACAACTCAAATCGTTTATACTTTTAAAAAGATTTTTTAGATTCTGAACGAAATGAAGAAGCTAGTATTTTTACAATAATGTTTATTTTTTTTTTTATTTTTTTTTCTGTGTACAACTTTTCGTATAGAAATACTTGTCCAAAAGTTTCGATCAATAACCCGATTCGCCTTTAGATTGTACTTTAGAGAGGTCATTTTTTGAATTTCTCAATTCTTCAATGTTTTTTTTGGAAAAAACTACCCAAAATTTGACAAAAACGACTCCAAAACCATAATTTTTTGATCAGAATTTTATGAAAATTTAAACATAAATAGAAAATCCTATAAAAAAGATTTTAGCGCAAGAAAATGTTGAAAATGTGAAAAAAAATTTTGGACATTTTTTTTTCTTATATTATTAATTTCCTTCGTTCAGAATCGTTTTACTGAAGAAATGATTTATCATTTCTTTAAAATTTAATACGCCCGTCAAGAGAATACCACCCGTCGTGCGAAGTATGTCCGGCTTTTTTAAGTTCAAACCGTTTACATTTTTCAATAACGTTTTATATTTTCATTTACCAACAGTTTTTTCATTTGTTTTTCTATAAATAGAAACAATATTCATAATACTATAATTTTTTTACAAGCATAGGCGTGCGCAGACTTTAAGTGGGGGGCGTGCACTAATTAAATTTTCTATAATAATATTATTATTTAAATGAAAATTTTCAAAAAGTAATACATGGAATATTGTAGGCATACGTCATATCCTCAAAAAATAGTTATAACTTCTAAAAATAAGGTTTTTATAATATAAACTTATGTATCATATAGATATTAGAGTAAATTCCATTTGTAATATTGTTGTTTTGTAAAATTTCACCAAAAAAGTTTTTTTAGGAATAAAACAAAAATGTGGTTATAAAAGTAAACTGTTTATCATTTAAATTATAACTGTTTTATAACTATAGGACATAGGCGATATAATTTTTACCTTTTGGAAAGCTGTTCATCTCACAGACAACAAAATTTGACTGATAAATTTTAAATTTTATCGTATCAAATTAAACTTATGGGTAAAATATCTTAGTCAGTTATTTTGTTTTCTGCTTTTTTCTTTATGTTTAGTAGAACATTAATAAAACTCCATTTTTAACTTTCCTTCCTTTTAAAATTTTCTCTAATATCTTGTAGTTTTCCTTCCCCTAAATACAGACATGTGCATTATATTACCTATAGTACATTTCATACGCATGGTATGTTGTTATTTATACGTTGTATATTCAGAGTCTAATAACGTGAATTTTAGCCTTGTATTTATAAAATTATTCTTCGTTAATTTAATATTCAACCCTTTTCTTCCAACACAATTAACCCATAAAGCATAAGAAAAAAAAATTCTAAATTTTCGAATTTTGGATAGTGCCCAGGACGCTCGGCACGCCCTGTGCGCACGCCCATGTTTACACATGCATAAGTTCATAATTTTGGATCAAATGACTATCACAAACTGATAGATTTCTTTTCGTTATTATTTTATAACATTCGCAAATTATTGTTTACTTTACAAGGCAGAAAATATTATTCAAGCGTACTCATGTATTTATTTTATGAAATATTTTATGTTCATTTTTAATATACGTTTATTTACATTTTTTAACTAGCTGTGTCGATTTTTAATTACAATTTTATAATTTATTATTATTTACATTTCAAAGGACGGTAAAATTGATCTTTTCCACGAATAATTAAATCGACATGTACAAAACTTGTTTGTAAAAAAAATATATATTTATAAAAGTGACAATTACAAATATAATTGTCTTGGTAAAGTGGAATTTTAAGCTCTTAATCGTTTAGGACAAGAAATGATTTAAATGATTTATCGTTTTTTTTAAATTCAACACATCCATCGCGAGTATACAATTGGAGGAACTAAGAATACCCTCATAGTGCAAATGGTGCAAATAAATTTTAAAGTTTCTTTCTTTTTGAAAATTCTACCATAGATCTCTGATTTAAAGTGATCGAATTTATTTCAAATTCGGTATCAAAAAAAAAAGCCAGACATACTTCGCACGATGGGTGTACTTCGCACGACGGGTGGTATTCTCTTGACGGGCGTATTAAATTTTAAAGAAATGATAAAACATTTCTTCAGTAAAACGATTGTGAACAAAGGAAGTTAATAATATAAGAAAAAAAAAAATGTTCGAAAAATGTCCAAAATTTTTTTTCACATTTTCAAAATTTTCTTGCGCCAAAATCTTTTTTATAGGATTTTCTATTTATGTTTAAATTTTCATAAAATTCTGATTAAAAAATGATGGTTTTCGAGTCGTTTTTGTTAAATTTTGGGTAGTTTTTTCCAAAAAAAAACATTGAAGTATTGAGAAATTCAAAAAATGACCTCTTTTAAGTACAATCTAGGGGCGAATCGGGTTTCAAAAAGTTATTGATCGAAACTTTTATATAATACCAAACAGGCTATACTACGCTATATATATATATAACCTATACTACGACTGAAATACTTATCTAATTCTACGAAAATTATTTTTAATTTAGTTAAAATAAGATTTATTAAAATATTAGGAATTTATATCGTTTACGTTTTTTTTTTTTTTTTTTGCATCAATATAATATTTAGATATTTCGGTACAAAATGATTTAGTTCGTGTTATGATAATAAATTTAAGTGTGTGTGTTCTTTTTTTAGTTTTATATTTTTTAGTGTATTTAACGTGCGAAAATATAACTGTTTTTACACGTTTACGTGTGCGTTCTTTAAATGGACGGCGAAAAATAATCGAGTATTTCGTCTAACGTTAAATCGAATCCCACTTTGCGGAGGGTCTGTTCATTTTTTTCCAGATGTCGATATTCTCTGTAAAGTCGTACAATTAATAGGTGGTCCTTACACTTGAGTACAATGAAAATTGAACTCGGTAAAATAAAGCGCTGGACAATAATTGAGCGCGATAAAAATGTTAAAATAATATATTGTCTCGATATAAGCGCCAAAATTTAAAAAGAATAAGTACAAAGATTCAATTTTAACATTAAAGACAGTTTGTAATTAGTTTTAAGCACGAACAACCGAAAAGGAAATTGCACAAAACATCAAATTATTTTATACGTATTTTTTTTAATTAAAACTCTGATGACACTGTATAATTTTTAAAACATGCATTAGCATAAATTTTGACCCGAGACATTTAATTATTTTATATTGTTTATAGTTAATATTTTTCTTGTTATTATCTCAAACTACGCCAAAAATTAAATTATTTACTGGTATACGTATTTTTTTAAACTAAAACTGAGATGACGCTGTATTATTATAAATATAAATTGGTATAATTTTGTTATACCTCGATTTGCCCGAGTTAAATTTTCTTTGAGTGCAATAATTGGCTTTAGCTTAATTTTCTTTTCGTCCAATTTTCTCGCGCACAAAATTGTGTAAAATGGACTGCACTCAATAATAATTATTATTGTCGTACATTCGACGTCAGCTGACAGTGTTGTTGCGCTCGTACGCGTACAGAAGTGCGTCGTGAAACCGGTGATCAGTAAATTCACCGCCTTTAAATCGGCTGATGACAAATTTATTGGGAAATAAAAAGGAAATAAAAATAATAATATAACGAATGTACTATTCGTTTATTCGTTAAATCAATTCGTGTTAGCTCGAGGTGACCGTGTGAGGCACATATTTTGTACCATATAATTGGTCATTGAATTCGAACGATTGACGCAAAACTCACGGAAAATGGCGACGGCAGACGGAATAAAGCCGAATCCATATTTAGCGATTTTTCTCGTGTAAGTACGTACATGACGTGTCCGTATGACGGCAGAATTTGTCCACAGATCATATTAGATTTTTCCGTGAGTCAATATTGAGGAATGCCATTTAGATGAAAACGCTGTTTGCGCATATTTCACATATACATTGAGCTTGGCTGTAAACTAGTGTCCGTAGAAAGTACTTTTAAAAAAAGCAATATTCTCCTACCGTTTTGTAAAAAACCCCCAACTCGGGATAATTTTATGGTCCATAACATATTTTATTTATTTTTATTCCATATCAATAAATTTAAATAAAGTCGATAGTTAACCAAAAACGTAGACTTTTAGCGTGTCCTATAGGAAGTTCCAATTTAAAATATTTTCACGCCTATAGAATGCGTAAATGATACCTACTAAATCTGAGAGTTTGTTGATTGTACATTTCAAAAAATCATTTAAGTACAAAATCGGTTATGAAAAAAAAATAATGGACTGCAATTTGATTAGTGCTATAAAGTGAATCACATAATTTTAACAAAAATTAAATGTCAGTATTACTTATACACTGCTTATACCCACGCCAAGCCATGTTCATTATTATACGCTTTATTAATTGAACGTGTTGTGGCGTTTTTGAAAACTTGGACACACTGATGCAAAATTTCCCTGAATCCAGCTACATAAGCTGTTAGGAAATTTTGCATTGAGAAACTAATTTCCTATCGTCATGTCCGTACAATGGCGCGCGTGGAAAATGTCACTAAACGTGGATCCGGCTTAACAGGACTTCTCTTTCACACGCGCACATAAACATTTATTGATACTGTTTTCAACGCGCGCAACATAGCTGATCAAATTACCAAATTCTCATTATGATTCAGTAATAGTTAATGCTAGAGTAAACTTACTTATTATCACGGATTTGTAAACAAAGAATGACAAAGACTCTGCTCGAGCGAAACGTTAACATTACGTGCTTTAATTTTATAATGATTTATTGAAATACTCATAACTCGTTTCAAGCCAAAAACGTAAAGAAAACTTTGTGGTTTATGCTCACGTCAACAAAACGTGGTAATACGTAATCACTCTGATAGTAACTGTTCTCCTCTCAAACTCAAGTATTCGAATTTATTTTCCCTTTGCACCTCCGTTCGAATATAAACGCAATGCTCGAGAATTTTAAGGAACGTTGTAGGTGTCCAGGGGCGTATATAGGATTTTCGTTCAGGGGGCTTATGATAAAATCTGATTATGTTATTCTGTACCAGGAGTGGTGAACCTGTGGCACGCCAAAAAATTGTTGTCGCATTTTTTTTTTTTTTTTGTTAAAATACCTAAATTTACAAAACACAGGTGTTTGAATTTTTTTTAAATCAAATTCTCGAAATCAAAATTTTGGCTCTTAAAAAAGTCCACCTGATCTATGCGAATAGCATTTAATTATTTTTGTCTAGGAAGACACAGACTCTTGAATACACACCTGGTTATGACCTTCCCCTCCCACCTCAACAGTTATCGCTAATGCTCATCAGTTTGCAGCTACGTTGCGCGCTCACGCGAGTAAGACAGATACCGCGAAAACCATTATTATTTGCCATATTATAACGTGTGCGCGTGCGAGTGGAGCCGTCCCTCGGTGATAATATATCGTTCGATTGTATTTCATTGTTGTCGTAATATATACCGAAGAAAATACGACGACGACGTGCGTGTCAGGCGGCGACCGGGCGACGATTTTCTCTGGCGGTGTGTAGTTGTCGCGCGTGTCGTTATTGCGATTACTATTATTATTATTATTATTACACTGTACGACCGCGACGATTGAAGACGTTTGTCGGACACGCGAGTTCTCAGTGGGCGCCGGTGCTCGACACTGTCCGGTGCGCGTGCACGGCGACAATTGCGGTCAAGACTGCGGCGGCGACCGTGCGGGCAGCGGCGGCCGCGTCTGCTGCGGTCGCGGTCATCGCGTCGTCGAGCTAGAGCCCCGGCGCCTCACCGGAGAGCGTGAACGAGAGAGAGTGAGAGAGAGAGAGAGAACGGAACGGAGACGGCAAAACACTCGCGTGAGACGCGACTTTTTACGAAAATATTCGAGAAAAACGGACGAGACGACACGAACGGAGAAGAAGCAGAAAAAAAAAAAACACTGCAGACTCACTCGCGCACTCGGCACTACGACAATTTATGCAGAGACGCGGTCACGGCGCCACGAAAACCGACGGACACAAACCGTTTTACTGAACGACGGACATTATTGTTAATAATATTGTTCGGCGACGGCGGCGGAGAGCGCAAAATAAAACAATAATATTATATCGCTCTCGCGCGCCCGTAGTTTTTTCTTTTGATTAAATTTTTTTTTTTTCTTTTCGTTTTCGGTTTAACACTATTTCCCGCGTATATTCGACTATATTATTAAATTATATAATATTAAAAAAATAATAATAATAATAATAATAATAAAAAATAGGATATTTAGGAAAAATGAAAAAAAAAAACCGCGTGCGGTGTCCGTCAGTCGGAGCGGTGACGCGCGCGCGTTTTGTTCGCCGGACGGGGTGGGTGGGGGACGATGGTCGGCGACGACGACGCGGAACCCGGCGGGGGGGCAACGAACGGCGGCGCGGTCGGTGTCGGTCCGTCGGTCGAGCAACAGTTGTGCGACTGAACGGCGTGCGCCGAGAGACTTTCGGCCGGCGGCGCGCGCGGCAGTGGCGCAGTCAGGACGAAGGATTGCGCGCGCGCGCGCGCGCGTCCCTTTGAATCGACGGCCGCCGCCGCCACCGCGCTCGTGCCGTTCTACGCCTTATCGTCGAGTTTCGAGCACACTGACACAGTGACACGGTGGTTGGTACTCGGAACCGCGCGAGTTTCCCGGTACGACGACAAACATTATAATAATAATAATAATAATAATAATAATAATAATTATTATTATTATTACTAGAAATCGCTCTTTGCGTTTAATATTATGCTTCTGCGGCGAGATGGAACCTCGTGTGTCGCAGAGCAGCAAGAGTAATAATTATTGATTTCGGTCACGGCTAAAAACAGGGGAAAACCGTAATGGAAAATCGAAACGATGCTCTTACGTTTACATAATTTATCACAATAAGAAATGAAATGCATTTTAGCGTTATATCAATATATATATATTATATATGTATATATATTTTAATTAGACATTAGATATTTTGATAAATTTTTAGGCTAGTGTTTTCACAATGTGTTTTTATTTTTTTCCCCTGTTAACACTTTTTAGCGTGGAAACGCTTGTCCAAAAATTTCGATCGGCAACTATTTTAATCCGCATTTGTCTCTAATTTGTACTTTACCAGAGGTTTTTTTTTTAATTTCTCATTACTTCAATCAATTTTTTTTTTTTTTTTTTTCTTGTGGGGAGGTAGGACTACCCAAAATTTAATAAAATAGACTCGGAAATCATCATTTTTTGATCCAAGAATAGATAAACAATAATATGAGAA
This sequence comes from Stegophylla sp. TES_Ste_2020, assembly GCA_025469315.1. Classification (NCBI taxonomy): domain Eukaryota; kingdom Metazoa; phylum Arthropoda; class Insecta; order Hemiptera; family Aphididae; genus Stegophylla; species Stegophylla sp. TES_Ste_2020. Next base: position 36,232 of record JAIPRM010001600.1, read on the forward strand.
CCATTTTGCCGCAGCAAATTGTTGAAAATGGGGAGAAAAAATTTACATGTTTTTCTAACATTTTTTTCTGATTTAATTTTGGATTCTGAATGAAGTGAAGAAGCTAGTGTTTTTACAATGATGTTTATTATTATTTTTTTTTCTGTGTACAACTTTTCGTATAAAAATACTTGTCCAAAAGTTTCGATCAATAACTTTTTGAAACCAGATTTGCCTCTAGATTGTACTTTAAAGAGGTCATTTTTTGAATTTCTCAATTCTTCAATTTTTTTTTTTTTTGGAAAAAACTACCCAAAAATTTGACAAAAACGACTCGGAAACCATCATT
>JAIPRM010001601.1:14342-36557 GCA_025469315.1 Stegophylla sp. TES_Ste_2020
GTTAGAATATATTACAGAATAATAATATTATATTATATTCTAGCAGTAGGTAATACAGTTTCGCCAAATAACTTTTAGTTGTACTAAGTGAGTAAAAAATGACCCATGATTATATAATAATATAATAATGTTGTCAGATATAGTCATAGACATTTTGATAATTAAGATCTAAGAATGTAATGTGTAGTAACAGCACAGAGTAGGTCAGAGTTGGGAAAACATGTATATTATATTTAAAAATAGCTCCAAATAAAATCCAAATATACCATTAAAATCGAGAAATCCTACTGAATAACCTAAATAAAAATCAAAACAGTTTGCCTAAAACCGAGTGAAAAATAGACCCATAAAGGCACATATATTATATGTCGACTACGTGTTGACCGCGGTCTTCAGCGCAATGTCATAGATGTCGACTATGTGTTGACCGTGGCACTCAATGTGTTAAAAGGTAATTTTTAGAAATTCCAATTGTTTTCTCAATATTGAAGTAAAACTACCCAAAATTTTACAAATAAAGCTCGGAAACTATCTTTTTTTAAATATAAACTTTGTGAAAAATAAAACATTGATAGACAAAAATATAAAAAATATTTTAAAAATTTTTAAAACGTTAAAAAAAAAATTGGGCATTTTTCTAATATATTTTTTTTTTTTATTAGTTTTTGTTTTCTTTTTTTTCATCTATTACATACATAATAGTAAAGTAAGTAAAGTAAAGCATAGACAAGAAAGTCGCTTATACTTTAATGACTACTTTACACCACGAATATTCTTCGCTCTTTGGGTTAGATACTCTTGATGGAAGTGTTGAAAATGACGACTAATATTGTTCTTTATATTATTAACTTCTTTCGTTCAGAATCGTCTTATTAAAGAAATGATTTATCGTTTCTTTAAAATTATACACACCCATCAAGAGTATCTGACTTCAAGAGCGAAAAATATCCGTAGTGCAAAGTATGTCCAGCTTTCTTGTCTATAATTTACTTTAATTTTTTATCATTAAATTATTTTATTTTTTGTAAATTGTGTTATATTCCTTTTCTTTATTTACTAGATAAAAAAAAGTAAAGTAAAATAAAGGCAAAGATAAAGTTAAGTAAGAAAGATAAAGTAAAGATAAGTAAAGTAAATTAAAGCAAAATAAAATAGAGCAAAAATAAGTAAAATAAAGTAAAGCAAAGATAAGTATAGTATAGACAAAAAAGCTGGACATACTTTTTACCATGGGTATTCTTCTCTTCTCAGGTCAGATATTCTCGGCAGGTGTGTGAAAATAAGACTAGTATTGTTCTTTGTATTAATAACATACTTCGCTCAGAAACATATTATTTAAGATATGATTTATCGTTTCTTTAAAATTCAATTCAATAACTCATCTGATCCGAATTCTGAGGAGCAAAAAATAACCATGATGCAAAGTATCTCAGACTTTCTTGTTTAAATTTTATTTTACTTATCTTTGCTTTTTTACAATACTGATGCGTAAATGTTTTTCAACCACTTGAGAGCCGAGGTTCTTATTTGTTTTTATAACATAAACTAAAGAAACATGTAATTGTAATTATGTGTATAGCATGTTTCAAACCCTATTGCCTACCCAATGTAAGTTTTCAAAACAAATTGAGTGTTTTTTGGATTATAGAGTATAATAACATACATTTTGAAGAGTGCTATCACATTATTACAATACGTAAATATTAGAATGCGTAAAAATCCCCTTTATAGTTTTTATTGATTATTAATGTAAGTATATCAAGTTTTTTGCTCATAATTTCAGAATATGATATCCAACTTGTATTTTTGTCACAATTGGAAAGTAAGCCCAATCCCCAAAATCTGAAACTATTTTTTTCAGTGTCAGAAAATTCATAAGAATCAAAATTTTTTTTAAGGCAACTGGGAACTAAACTGCATTTGTTCTCAGTGAGTATTAACTAGATAAAACTTGTTTTGCCATTAACTGTATAATTAACATAGTTAGTTAGAAAGTGTTATTAAATAATTAACTAACTTGTTCGGTATAAATGGCAAAGTTTGTTGAAGAACATGATAGTCACCTAAATTAGCTACAATTAAAAGAGATACCATTTCAGAACAAAGTTTATTATTTGATTCAGTAGTATCTTCCGACAGTATTTTAACAATTTTCCAAATACACTCATGAAAATGCTTCATATTTAGAAATGGATCAAATGTATTTATATCATATTCATAGCACCTAAATAAAAAATATTATAATAACAATAAATAGATAAGTCAATTTTATTTAAATAAAATTAAAACTTACTCATAAGCTGCATATGCATGAAACTTAATAATAGGTGTCAAAATATCTATCCAGTCCTGATCCGAAACCTCTTGTATAGTAGCATCTTGTCTTATAGCATTTAAACGATTATCAATAAAATCATAAACAATATTAAATGGTGTATTTTCATTTGTAAGCACACTGAAATTAAAGAATTATGAATGATAATCATGATGCTAAAACAATGGTTGTCCAATACTCATTTAAAAGATATGAAATAGTAGTCTTCAATACTGATGGAGGCCTTAGAAGATTGGGTTTATTTAATTCACATCCAGCAGCTGAACGCCTAAAACATTTAACCATTTTGTTTGGGGCACATTCCAGTTGGTGAAGGAGTTTTCGAGACATCCGCCTATAAAATAAAATAAAAAATTACCAAAACAATACGATAAATAAACATGGTACAGTACAGAAATGTTTGACACTGACATTGTAATTTCTTCCTTGGGACACATTTCCATACATATTCCTTTCACGGGTGGCATATTCCATTAGTTTTTTTTTTTTAAAATAAAATTATTATTGGCGGCTGGCTAATTTTATCATTAAGATAGGTAGGTCATGATTAAAGATATTACATCTTTAGCTATTAATCGTAAGCGAAAATATTTTTAAAAAAATGTATTTAACGCACATTTGACATTTTCAGCTTTTTGCGCATCCAATAGTTCGGACATGGAACGATTTTAACATAGTAAAGACTAAAGAGATTAGCCACTGTCAGTCATAAACAATAAATACTATTATCTATGCCGGTTGCTGCTAATGTGTTATCAAATTATCAGAATATCACATTGTTAACAATATCAAGAGTGAAAAATGTTTTATCAATCGACTGTCTTCAAAAAAAAAAATAATAATAAAAACGAATTTCTTAAACAAAATCATACTGCTTTTTGTTACCACCGAATAGTTGTTAATTAAAAACTGTCATAGTGGCATTTATAAACTATTAAAACTGACGATTTTATTTTAAACTTGAGCAGTATACTTAATAGAAATTCATGTTACGAAAAAAGTATCTAATTGGATGAAATGTCGACCACACGACTAGCAGGTACATTTTAATCATTTAGCTATTATTTTCATCTATATTCGATGATATTATGTGCTGTGTCTGCTTGTTATAACTTTTGAACATTTTACCGTCGTTAATAATCGTTTTCATTGTGAGTCACTGATGATATATGCAGTATTGCGTAATGTTGCCGAGTCGTAGAACTTGCAATATTATTTGAAGTCAAATGACATGTCGTATGTCGCAACTCGCGACTGTCGACTAATAATTACTTATTTATTTATTTAACGAAACTTTGAAAATTATGGGAGACATTATAATTTTGACCTTTGACTGAAACCATCTTCCTTTCAGTCGTCCCTTCCCGATTCCGCTTTTAATGTCTCTTTTCGGATGGTACGACGTTAATCTGATGATTGTGATCCGTAATTTCGAACTGTGAGCAAAGCGTAAAGCCCTCTCCAAAATTGACTTATTTTCCAAATAATTATTAACACTTTAACCTTCCATATGGTTTATTTTCTAGAGACCTCATTTTTTGGATTTCACAGCTTTTCTAGGCAAGGACTCGTATAAATCATATACCTACCTAACTGGCTAAATATGTTAAGTATGTTTGAATATGCAAAACTAACTACAGTACATAAAAATATAGGTATCGTTCACCAGATTTTCTTAATTTCGATATTTGCATTCGATATGTTTATAAATGTGACATGCTCAAATTTCAAAGTGTATGTTTTTCAAATCTGTGTTGCAAAATAACGTGAGTTTTGAGGAAAATAATTTGTAGAAATAAATGTTGGTTGATGTTTCGGTGAGAAACTTGTGGGTGTTAGAAGTTACAGCCTTAGAGCAGGTACCAAATTAGATTAAAGAGTAGATTTAAATAAGATAATTAGATAGGTACAAAGATAATAATGAATTTAAAGAATAATACTAATTTTTTTGTGTGGATCAGAGTGAATAAGAAAAAAGGTAAGAAAATGCGTTAATGGTGGTAAAAATTCGTCTTATGTCGTTTCGCTCGTAGAAAATCTGATATTGGTCGCGGATATAGGCGTAAATATAATGCATATGAAAGCTTTTATTCTGAATTGAATTATATTTGCTATCTTCTCTATCCAAATATATTAAAAAGTCGGACACACTTCGCACCATGGGTATTCTTTGCTTCTTGGGTGGAAACTGGTGGGTGTGTTAAATTTTAAAGAAACAATTAATAATTTCTTCAACAAAATGATTCCGAGCGGAGCTTCAGCTTACATAAGACAATTTTACTCAAAAATTATAAAGTTTATTATTGTAACCAAAAAAAATATATATATATATTTATACATATATATTTTTTAGCGCCAACTTTTATCCCGCTGAAAACTGGAAACAAGAAAATATATATAAGAAAAAAATGTGGTTTGGACATGTATACGAAAAGTGTTTACAGAAAAAAAAATGATAATAAACATCAATGTAAAACCATTAGCTCCTTCGCTCCACTCAGAATCTAAAATACTAGATAATTTAAAACTATTCCTACATGGCATAAATAAAATATGTAACAAACCGCAAAACATTATTAGGTTACGGAAAAAAATTAAATTGATAGTTATATAACTTATTATAGTTTAAATAGAATAGCTTAGAGCGATTATGTAAAGTATTTTAGCTATCGAATTAAGTCACATAAATGAAATAAATAATATGGTAGATAGGTACCTATTAAAAATATTAAATGCTATCATTTTTCTAAGCATTTTTTTAAATTTATATTTTGATTACCATTCTAAATTTTTTAAAGAGTTAATTTAGCAAAAAAAAACAAATTTTAACCACACCAACTGCACGGAAGTTGTCAATCCTTAGTCTGAATAGAATGGAAAGGGAATTTGTTTGACAAGTTTTTATACTTTCACTTTTAATATACATATATTATTCATGTCTAATTTTCGTTACACAGTTTGAAAATATATTTCATATTTAGTTTAATAAGAACTAACGTGCCTATTTAAATTTTCTTGCCATAAAGGAATTTACAAATTATGACTTAATTTATCCCGCGTTGGACCTAAATTATCTGATGTTTTAATTAATACTGTATCTCGAAGAGGAACTTATATTCACCCTGTAACACAAGTCAGAATAGATTAAAATAGGTCATCTTATTAGAAACAAAGATATGAAGTTATCACTATAAAAAGTAAGTCAGGACAGAAGGAGGCTTAAATAATAGTATATAATTGAGAAATTAATAGAAGTGTGAGGGTTTAAGGTGGAGTATTAGAAAGACCGGGTGAGTGGAAAGTTAAAGACTTAAAGCGGCTGATTCCAAATATGTCGGAAGAAAACGAAGGAAATGAAGAAAGACATCGACAATTTATCGTTATATTCCAATACAATATAACAATATGATAATCATAAGTTCCTCATGACGCCAAGACAAACTTCATTCGTGGTCCACAGCTTGTACCTCATTCGAAGAACGGAACGATAATAATGACGAACTTTCTCCTCCATCTATCCCACTGACTTAGGTAAAATTAAAAAAAAGAATTTTAATCAAATGTATCTGCATTATTTTGTATTCAATGGATAGACTAAGATGTTATAATAATAACAATAAAAGTGATGAATATACGTGATGATGTGATTAAAAAATGTATATATGTATTTTAGGAGAATATTCTGCGTGTTAAGGTTAGGTACTTCAAAAGTCGATCTCCAGGTGTAAAGATAAATCTTTAATGACAGAACCCATTAGTTCAATAACTTTTAAACAGTAAAATAATGATGATAGTATAATATCAGATTTTTATTTTTATTAATCAACCCCCTTTTTGGTCATAAAAATGCAAAAATTTGGATTTTTTTTAATGTTCAAGTTTCAATAAGACTTTTGTTTTCCGTAATTTTTTATTTGTGTTACCATAAAGGTGTCCTTTGTTAAAATAGACATACGTAATTTTTCTTTGAATTTTGATATATTAAAATTTAACTCGAATGAGTACTACTAGATTTATTTTAATTTAGGAATTACATATTAAGTATATTAATTATTATGATGGATTGGCTTATTTTCTTAATACTTCAATTAGAATAATTCAAAAACTGTTCTTTCAAATTTTGATTTCAATACATCAAAATGTGTTGAAAAATTATCAAAATAAAACTTCGCAGCAAAGAAAAATTGTTTGTACTTAGAAGAAAAGTTTGTATCACCATAGGACATCCATAAGTTGGCATGAAAAAAAATTACGGGGTGTATAGTTTTTTCATAACTTGAAAATTCCAAAAAAAAAAATAGAAAAATGAATTTAAAAATTTTTATGCCCAAAAAAAAAAGATAAGCAAGCTCCATGGATCACCCTTTATATATTTATACATATAATATAATTATGAGTTTATATTTTGTACATTTTTATAATTTTTCAAAGAATAATTACTAGAATTATTATATTAACCAGAAATCTGAAGTACACGATTACTTTTGAACTACTAGAAATAGGTCCAAATATTAAAAATGTTTGTACTTCACAACTCGGGTGGGATACTCTTGGCGGGTGTATTGAATTTTAAAGAAACGATAAATCATTTCTTCAATAAAACGATTCTGAGCGGAGCTTTAACTAATACATAATAATAATTATCAGTTTTGAAGTGTTGAACTTAAATGTTGAACTAAAAATTATTTTGTTCATACGACATTTACGAAAAACGAAGTCACGGTTGAGAAAAATGCAAAGAAACATTTTTTATTGGGTAAAGTTTGAACCCGGTACTGTCGTACCGTAGAAATACGGCTTAGCCAATAGACTACAAATTAATACAATGATGAAAACCATTGAAATAGTAATTATTTAATATAAAACCGAAAATATTGAATTTTCAAAATCGAAAAATTAGAAAACTATTGATCAGTGTGAATTTTAATTAACACCATCGTACTCAGCGTCGAAGAACAAATAAGATGGCGATAAAACATTACCAACCTTTTGAGTTTTTATAAACTAGAATTATCTCCTATTTATAAAGCATTATCCATTTGTCCATTACCCAATAACCATTCATTTAGCACTATCCAGAAAGCACCACGAGAAAGCGACTTATATTAAACTCCAAAAAATAATTGTTTTTGTGTTTCTACAACTACGTCTAGATATACGAATTGATCATATTTTATCATACAGTTGAACAAAAATCCGTACATTAAATAATTATAAAAACAGTTATTTTGTCAAACTCGTACTGAGTTACCTCTTCTTTTTTACTCTGTGGCATTTTATTTTCATTTTTTCAATCATCCTTCTTTTTATCTTACTATCTCTAGGAAAATTTTGAATATGGATACTATTACACGTAAATTTCAGTTCTTTTATTATAGCTAACCTATTGACGAAGAAAACAATAAAATAGTTGTTACACGTGTACACATAACTTAGATAAGTTTGTGACAATTATTCATAAGCATTATTGCACGTGTCAATTACACTTTATTATTTAATTATAAATTTACATAAGTTTTAACCTAATGTTAAATAAAAATAAATTTCGTTCTTCACAAAAAAATGTGTGTGAAAAAATTTCTTTCGCTCATAATTTCACAATAAAGTGTTATTTTTTCATGTATGTGGCCATGTTTTCGGGTAGCATAAAACAAGTGGTCCGAACGTTTTGTACAGCTCTTCGGTGAATAACTTCTGTTCAAATGACAAAAATGTTGTGTGTAATGACCTAATCGCGGACACAACTTTTTCTCGATTTCTTTTACCGTTTAACGATGAGTCTTAATGTAGGGTGACCATATTTAAGAAAATAAAATATAGGACAAAAATATTTTTCATAATATTTTTAAATAAATAAGTATTTATTTCATAAATATGTTTTTGAATCGTGACAAAAGTATAATTTTTAAACTACCTATTGTAGATTAAATTTAAATACGTAAAAACACTATTTTGAAAAACATAAAATAACATAATGAAACTAAATTTGATACTTTTTAAAATTTCTTCAAATCCTTTATTCATGCATATTGTTTACTTTACTTTCTAAAAAAAAAAACTTGTTAATTCATTTTACAATTATAATTAATCTAAAGGTTTCCAAAAGATATCTAGATTCTTGCAATATTTTATTCAATAATTTCATTTCAAAACTTTCAAATCAACAGCAAGTCAAAAAAACGGGATTAATATGGGACAGACTTGAAATTACGGGACAAAAATCGTCCTGTGAGAAGTTTGTCAGGACAACAGGACACAGAGCCGAAATAAAGGACAATCCTGTATAAAACAGAACGTATGGTCACCCTATCTTAATGTGATTAATTTTTTCCTTTTTTTGCTCTCGGATTTGTCGATAGTCGCTTTACTCTTGTTTACTCGTTACTCTACTTGTTTTACGTCGCAGACAATTATTATTATTATTATTATTATCGTTGTTGTAAACACAATATTATCGTTAGGTAGGTAGGTAGGAACAACGAGCACGCGACGTGCCCACCGAAAACGGTCGGTTGACGTCATCATGCCGACACGATGGTTGGACCGTGGACTCGGTCGAGAACCCCGCCAAACAAACCGTAAAAGAACAAGTGCGGTGTGCAGGACGCGGACTGTGGAGTCACGCGGCTCGCGTCGTCGTACACCTGAAACAACGTCATGTCGGTGGCGGCGAGCGAGCAGCAAGCGCGTTGGCGGAAAACCGTGGTCGGACGCATCTTACGCAGCCGCGCGGTCACGGTCCGAAAAACGTTTACAATTTTTTTTTTTTTTTTTTTTATGATATTTTTTACATCACGTCCGTCCTCGAGGACGAAGCAATCGTCAAACCGACAACGACGACGACGACCACCGCTCGGCTACGTGATGATGTAGAGTGGAAGGTACACCACACGGTTGCCGCCGCAACCGTTTCACCTTTCCATTTCGCGCGGTGTCTTTTCTGTACATTAATAAATAAAATATATCTCTGCGCTTAGTCGCGTGGATTGCTCTACGGCGTTAATGTCCCCGCGTATTGTGGGTAACACGCGTTAATTAATTTTTTCGAATTTTATACTCTGGAAATGATCGATTGGTTCGTAGTTCGGACGTCGTCGTGGTCATCGTTCTGCCGCAGTTGTGTGTATAAAAAAATAATTTCGCGTTTTGCCGAAAAATCAAGTCTATTGCACGGTACCATCATAATATTATAACAAACCGTATAAAATCCTAGTATCTCATGTGACTACACACTCCGGTGACTGGTGAGTCATTTTTATTCTGTTCATTAACGCGTCTGTCGGTATAGATATTTGTGTTATTATATTATTATTTTTTTAGATTCTGAACGAAGTGAAGAAGCTTATGATTTTACAATGATGTTTATTATTTTTTTTTTCTCTTTCTGTAAACACTTTTTCGTATAGAAATACTTGTCCGAAAGTTTCGATCAGTATCTCTATAGAACCGGAATCACATCCAGATGGTACTCTAAAGAGGTCATTTTTCCAATTTCTCAATACTTTTTCCATAAACGGGGAAAAACTGTCGAAAAATTGACGAAAAACGGCAAAATACGCAATTACCGAAATTTCCGTAAAACTGAAAATTACTTTTTGACATAACTTCTAAAATAATGCAGCTAGAGACTTAAAATTTTCATCAACTATTAAAAATAGTTACGAAAACATTTTATAAAAATTTCAACATGATTTGATCAATTTTAAGTTAAGTACGGCGTTTTGAAAATTTCAGAAATTTCTCATTTTTTGTTAGTTTTTATGCAATAATATTTTCGATTTTTGATATTAAGACTTGAAAATTTAATATGATCTCACTGACATGTATGTCTAATTGATCTGAAAAAATCTCAAAAATCGTTAGTCATCTTTTTTTTTTATACCCGTTTGAAGTTAGAATTTCGACTGAATTCGTTAGTTTTACTTAAAATTACGCGCTTTAACGTACATATAAGAAAATTGGCTTAACCGATTGTTTTGAAACTTGGTGCCTAGATAGAAAATTTCATTGTGAATATTTTAATGCAATAAAATTTCTTATGAACGAATAATTAAACATTTTACAAAGGTTTGATTGAAAAAAAATTGGAGAAAATACAGACAGATATTGCGAAATATCTATATATTATAAGCATTTAATTACTGAAGGTTGATAATGTTTTATTGCATCTTATGTATTTTTTGACGCTGAATACGATGGTGTGAATTAAAATCCACATGCAACAATAGTTTTCTATCTATTTTATTCTATTTTGAAAATTCAATAGTTTCGGTTATTAATTATTATACTACATAATGTCTACTAATTCACCTACATGGTCAAGTTATATGCTGCGGCCTAGTAGTAATGAAAACGGCCTAACTCGCCGACAGTTCCATGTTCGATTCCAGCCTAGCTCTCCGAATTTTTGCATTTTTTTTTTTTTTCTTATATTATTAACTTCCTTCGTTCAGAATCGTTTTACTGAAGAAATGATTTATCGTTTCTTTAAAATTTAATACGCTCGTCATGAGAATACCACCCTTCGTGCGAAGTACACCCATCGTGCAAAGTATGTCCGGCTTTTTTACATTTTTTTTTTTTTAGAAATGCGTTTCTTTATCAAATCTTTTATGTATTTTATATACGTTTCAATCTTCCATATAATATTATCTTACATAATTCATACTATATTATACAACATTTTTTTATCAAGAACTTTTTACCCATAGTCTCAGGCACGTAGATATGGGGTGATGAGGCCACCCTTAAAATTTACTGGCCGCCCCGAGTCCCCAGCTGTTTTGTTGGCATCCACGTGTGACATTTGCTTCTCTAAAATTTACCGTGGAGTCAAAATTGTTATCTAGCCTCACTAAAAATATTAAATTTTCATCAGATAACTGTAGAAATAATTTATTTACTATTAGCCCCCCACCCCATGTGGAAAATTCTGCGTACGCCCCTGTAAGAGTATATTATATATATATATATATATACTCATATATCATGGGCGTCACGCCCATGACAGCTACTGATATGCACAATAAATTAACAATATTTTTGAAGTTTGGAATTATTGTAATATATAATACTATAATATCGGTTTTCCAACATAGTAGAGTAAAGTAAGGTAAAGTATAAACAAGAAAACTGGATTTAATTCGAATCACAGACATTCTTTGCTCTTAGGGTCAGATACTCTTGGTGGGTGTGTCGAAAATGACGACTATTATTGTTTTTTATTTTATTAACACTTCGCTCAAAATTATATTATTTAAGAAATTATTTATCATTTCTTTAAAATGCAACACAGTCACCAAGAGTATCTGACCCGAGGAGCGAAGAATACCCGTGGTGCGAAGTATACCCGGCTTTTTGAAATTTTTAAATAAACACGAAAAATCAAATTTGTATATATATATATATATATAAAAAAGTAAAGTAAAGTGTAGACAAGAAAGCCGAACATATTTCGCACCACGGACATTCTTCATTCCTCGGATCAGATTCTATTGGTGGGTGAGTAAACTTTTAAAGAAACAATAAATCATTTCTTCAATTAGAAGATTCTGAACGAAGAAAGTTAATAATATAAAGAACAATAATAGTTGTCATTTTCAACACACCTACCAAAAGTATCTGACCCAAAGAACAATTCTTGTCTATACTTTACTTTACTTTTTTTTATGTAATAAATAAAGAAAAGGAAGAAAAGTTAATGAGAAAAAGAAGTGTTAGAAAAATGTGCAAATTTTTTTTCACATTTTCGAACTTTTTCTTGTGCCAAAATGTTTCTCATATTATTGTCTATCATTATATAAATTTTCATAAAGATTTGATCAAAAAATGATGATTTCCAAGTCATTTTTGTCAAATTTTGAGTAGCTTTTAAGGAGTAGCACTATCATGGATGCATACGTCAATTATTTTCCGGCTATATTCATTATGGCACAATGGATAACACTAATATTATAATACCATACCTACTAACTAACTGACCACTAAAACATTATCTATATTGCAGCTACTTCGCCGAGAAGTCTGACGCTCCTGCAAGGAGCTGATAATAACAACGTGGTTATAAGTTCGTCAACACTATATCATAAAGTCATTGTCGACGGTGGCAGCCGCCGCAATGATCAACACAGAACCGCTGATGGACGACGGGCTTCGTCGACACTTCCGAGACGCGTTTCCTACAGCAGTCGACATGCCTATCACGTACTTAGGACTGGACTTCAGCACGCAACAGGTGGGATATATTATCTGTTATTATAATAATAGCAACGCTTATAAAAAATTGCGCATAATATCATATAATTATTGTGATATACCCCAGAGTTTCTGTTAATTTATTATATTATAATATTTTATATTTTGTACAAAATAATATTTTAGTTTTAAGCGTATGCTTAAACGTGTTTTGCTTTGATTTTTACTCGTGTGGTTTGACCTCAACTCGGAAACCGTTTTTCTACATAGAAATATAATAACATGTACTTACAATGTATTCAATGTATTCAATTTTCACATTGTTTGTACTATATCCATTTTTATATTGAATGTAATAGTTCGTTACGCAAGTATTGTCGAATGATTTGTTTTTTAAATGCATGCTATCATACAATGTTAATTTTAACATTATAACAAACACAATAAATAGTAGAACGTTTTGCTAAATGGATCATTATTATAGTAAATTATCCGATGTACCTTATCTAGTATAGAAACTTTCTATTGATTAGAAAATATGTATTTTTTCCAACAACTCCGCCAACTTTTTAGAAATTCTTTTAAATGTTATTTATCTGTCAATTTAAATCTTATGATTGAGATTCTATATTATATACACTTATGTTGAATTTTGAACTATAACATTTTTCGTACGAAAATTGATTGAGTCACGGATATAATTGAATGTATTTCATAAATTCAAAACTGTAAATCAAATTCAACTATATTTAATGTTAGTGATTATTTATCTAATCAAATCTCAAATTATATTAACTCTTTATAACGAATAAATTTCTATCCTCAGACGGTAGTTTATTTGTATTATAAAATTATAAATCAAAACCAATTATTTATATAATATGTATTTGATTTGAAAACATTATTTTCAATAACTTTTAACGCCAATTATTATAAAAACGTTGTTTTCAAATAAGTACCTACATATTATGTACTCTTTGCTCATTAAGGGCGTTATCACTTATTGTAAACTCTTCTTTACAATAAAGTTATTATTATTATTATTATATGTTATATTATAACACATTTTTTTTTTCGTTTAATTTAATTTATAACATTAAAATATAGATAAACAACTATATAATTACAGATGTATTCATTATAAAATGTTATTTATAATATAATACCTGATAATTATTATGTACTCTTTATACATGCATTTTAATTATGTATGCTAATCATGGCGTTCATTTTAATAGTTTCCAATATATGATAGCTTTAATTACGTAAAGATAACAATTTAATCAGAAAAACTTAGATGTACCTATATCATAGACCTAATAACTAGTTATTGGCCTATATAGGCTATATGCGCATATTTGGATAACATGATATTCTAGGTACTATAAAACGTATTTTTTGCTAGGTTTTTATTTTCTAATGCTAATTTATGGCACTAGGTAGCAAACTTCAGATTAAGAGTATGTAAATTCTCGAAATTTTTTAATATTTTTTTTATTTCTAAATGCTGTTTTATTGATTTTGTATATAGGTTTTGACGAGAATCTACATAGTATAAAACAGATAATTTCAAAATAATATATTTCAAATTGAACATTTTTTCTTGTAAAACATAATATTAAAAATCAATCCATTTTTATAATTCGAACAATTATTAAACTGAATTTTAATTTACATTCTTAGTTATTTACTGTTATTTACTTGGGTAATCGTTGAACTAGTTAATTTTTATTATCTTTTATCTAGTTTCTAGTCTGCTCATTATTTATCGATTACGAGTAGCAATTAGTTTCGTTTTATGTTGAAATGAGTTAAGCAATAAATTGACTCTTTATTATAGTCACGTTTTACATAATTTAAAACAAACTTGTTGATTTCTTTGGATTACACATTTTAATATTTCGCTGAAAGATGAAATGCACAAATCTGTACTACTTTCTTTTATGACACCCACGAATTAATGATATCAACATAATAATTTATTATTTAAATTAAATATTTTCAATGTTTTTTATGGAAGAAAGGGCAGATTTATTTTTTCACAGCATTTATGAAATTCAATAATAATTAAATAAGCAGAAAACAATTGGTCGTAAGTTACTTGAGTTTGAACGAAATCTTAAATTGTAAAATTTAGACTCAAATCAAAATTTCAACAAACCCCTCCTCTTATCAAGTTTACGGGGGATATTTTTAATGGAATCTTAAAGCTTTTTCGAAAAATATTGTTTAAAAATGTATGTGTATAATGTTATTATTATATTAAACTATAAACGTTAAATTGAAGCTTATTCATAACTTTAGCTAATTATATAGATATCCTCTAAAAGCAACTAATTAAATAAACTATTTTTGTTTTTTCGTTATATTGTTTCAAATATCTTTTTTTTTTTATAAAACTCCAAAAACTATCACATATTTTCCAAATCCTCTTTAAATATGCAACTGGTGTCTTATAACTTCAATGTTATTTTTCTGCAATGTTATCAATTCATGATTCAATTATTAACAATGTATTTACTTAAGCGGTCGCTGACTCTGTTGATAGATGTAGCGAAGCGGTGGAGTAATTACGTAAGGGGAGGGATGGTTTGGGTGTTGTTTCTCCCTATGACCTTTTTTTTAACTAATAAATTCGAGATATAATTAATGGTCAGAGTTTTAAAAAATATTAACATTATTTATAGAGTAAATTTAAAAAAAATATTCAATGCTCAACGTTGTACACAACGTATAACATGTAGAATTATAATTTGTGTTATATATGCAAATTTATAAATACCAATAATGAATCAAGATTAAAATAAAATAGATATCGGAAAGCTTTCAAATTCTTAATTATGTGATTATGTGTTACTTAATTATTAGATAAAATAGTTAATAATATGTGCCAAATATACCTTACAAACCATGTAAAATAAAATTTTATTATTGTACATAATAATATATAATATGTTAGGTAGATACATTCGTACATTATTTTTTACCATATTATAAGGAAGCGTTAAACAACATCTTTTTTTTCAATTTCGTGGTCTTTACTTAGAATTATAGGGAAAGCTTTGTAAAACGGAACTCAAAAGGTTCGAAAAAAATTTTTGACATGTTTTTGTTTTGCATAATATATTTAAATACGTGAGAAATTCAATTTTGAAACTATTCGAAATTCTGTTTTATACAGAGTCTTTGACTAACCTCTAGACAAGTTTTACTGTTTGTTATAAAAGTCTACATTTTCACGTCAAATTTACGACGTATTATCAAGTTATTATTTCAGTAGTGCACCGAGAAACGTGGACTGCGGATCCTAATTGCCCTCTTATATATTGAGAAAATACTTAGTATGTAACAATATTTTTAATCTATTGAGGAACTGAACAAATTTTTCGAAATACTTTTTTTACCCTCAAAAACGTGCCTACATGCATAAAAAAATTAATGAAACGCGTTATTTTAAAACCACTTAACGCATTTTTTGAACTCTAAAAAAGGTAATATTTTTTTGTATACACCCCTCCCACCACCTTAATATTTTATAACCATGTTTACTATATAATACAAATTATAGTTAATTTTATGTCTTATTCTCAATCAGTACGGTTATGATTGGTTTGTAAAAGAAGTTTAAATTTGTCAATGATTCATAAATTGATTGTGGTGGCGTATACACAGAGGGAGGCTCAGAGGCTCAGGCCCTCCCCATTGTCCATATTATATTATATTTTGTATGAAAGATAAAAATTAAATTAAGTTAGGTTTTATATATTACATATTTTCATTCTTTTTTTGACAACATTTTTGAATTGATATATACCTAGTTGAGTAATGGCCCATTTAATTCTTTAATTATTATTTTTTTTTATTCAAAAAAATTTTATCTGAAACATTTTTCGATAATTTCATTATTTTGTCCGTAATTTTATGATATATAACAAATTAATCACTTTATACATTAAATTAACGGTAATCACACTTTAATAGTGTTCGCAGTGGCAAAAGTTGGGTAGAATAATGGGTTTACAAAAATTTTCAAAAGCTCACAGACCCACGAGGCGCTTCATTACGCTTTATAGACCATAACAACAATAATATTCGTGAACAAAACTCGAAATGGACAAATACACTAGTAATGAGCTACGAAAAATGAAATTAGTCTTATCCTATGGATATTATAACAAAAAAGATACTTTTCAATAATTATTATTGTAATTTATAACATCGCAGACATATTTTCTGGGGTAGCTAAACAATAAATTGCGGCTTCCATATTTTTTTGAGGGTCACAATTGTAACCCTTTGCTATCCCCAGTTTACGACACTGGGTGTTTGTGTTGGGTGAAAAATAATAAGTATATTTATACAGACGATTTTTTTGCATATAAGTGAACCATAACCCTTCAACATTTTGGCTATATTTTATTTTTCCCGCTAAAATCTTTACTTTTCAAAATTATTTATAATTTAAATGTATTTTACCGGTTAAACTTTAAGCTAATACAGGGAGATTAAAGAAATTAAATAAGGAGGTTCGTTCAAATCTCAAAATTTTTAATTTACAAATTTTACAAGCATAATTTTGCCTGTCAAATTAAGAATTCAATATTGACCAAAATAAGAATAACCCTAACATAAACAGAATAATTTATTAGATTTATCTTCACATACTATTATGTAATTCTGCTGGTAAAGATCGCGTATCGCGTGTTCACTTAATTCCAAAAATAAGATAAGATCAACAACTATTTTTATTTTATTATTTTGTTAGATTCTAAACGAAGAGAAGAACCAGTATTTACAATTATACAATGATATATTTTTTTTTCTGTGAACATTTTTTCGTATAGAACTGCTTGTCAAATATCTAAATCAACAACTTTTTGAAACCGAATTTGCCTCTAGTTGGTATTTGAATGAAGTCATTTTTTTAATTTCTCATTTCTTCAATTTTTTTTTTTTTTTGAAGGGGGACTTACCAAAATTTGACAAAAAAAAACTCGGAAATCATCATTTTTTGATCCAAACTTTATGAAAGTTTAAACATAGACAATAACGTAAGAAACAATTTAGCGCAAGAAAATTTTAAAAATGTGAAAAAGAAAATTTTTGAAATTTTTCCAACATTTTTTTTTTTTCATTAATTATTCTTTCCTTTTCTTTATTTATTAAATAAAAAAAGTAAAGTAAATTATTAACAAGAAAGCCGGATACCGCATCATGGACATTTCCCGCTCTTCAGGTCAGATAGTCTTAGTGAGTGTGTTGAAAATGATGACTATTATTATTGTTCTTTATATTATTAACTTCCTTCGTTCAGAATCCTCTTAATTGAAGAAATAATTTATCGTTTCTTTAAAATTCTACAAACCCACCAAGTGCAAAGAAGTATGTCCAGCCTTTTTTATTTATGCATTTTTCTTAAGTTTATTTAATTGAAAGCCTCTAATGCATCTTTTAAACCAATATTTTCTATTAAATCTTGTTCTATTTTCAAAATTATTTTTAATCACTCTTGGACATTATACAGAAATGTTTTGTATTTAAGATGCTGAATTTCGACATATTTTTTTCAGCAAGAAAAACTCGTGACTACCATAGGTGTAACGAGGTGGGAGTTTAAGAGGGAATGAGCCTCTAAAATATATTTCAAAATCACTTCAAAATGATGTGTGAGATCATATTATTATTTCGTAATACTAAACGATAAAAAAATATACGGAATAGGACAAGTGGGCGCAGCCATATGGGCGCGGCTAACTGGGCACCCAGCCAATTGGGCACCAAGACATATTATATACATTTTTTAAAATTTATAATTATTAAGTCTTCTTCTTCTACCTCGTCTTTATCTGAACTACTTGGGGTTGGCCACCTTTATCTTAAACTTCCACTTGACACGATCTCCCACATCATCCAAGCACACATCACAACAGTTCTCATATTATAATTATTATATATTATATAATTTATTCTGATAGTAATACTATGTTATTTGTCACGGACGAATAAATAAAATTTTACAAGGTTTTAATTGAAAAAAAAAACCGGAAAAATTACTACAAATATTAAATTCTATAAATAATTTACTGTAAATAAAAATAGACATGGATTAAAATTGTGGAATATTTAATAGAAATTGCGCATAATTACAAAATGAATTTATGAATTTGAGTTTGTAACGCCGTATATAGGTACCGCGTCAAAATAATAATATTATTATAATAAAACAATTTGAAAAGACCATTTCTGTAATAAATAAGGTACACAGAAATAAAAAATAAATAATAAACGATTTAAACTTTTTTATTTTTTAAATGCATCAATAATATCCGATGTTGAAGGATAGAGAGAACTCAAAATATAATTAAAACAATTATTTATTTTTTGTAATGAATAAATTCGATAGAAAATTTACACTTTAATATATAAATAGGTTTGATAAATTAATAATTAAGTAAAAAAATTTAATTACTTGTAGAAATTACTCGTGCTGTAAATTACACTTTTAAATGAAATAGAACCATAGAAATTTAATAAATAAAATAAAGTGACATTATTGAACCACGACATTTTGACGTGAATCCCTTAGAAGGGAATGGGACATTTGGACGTGACTGTTTTGGCATGAGATACTTAGATGTACGACTGTTTCGGCGTGAGACGTTTGGACTTAGAAGAGAATTACATAGGTAACGAAACATTTTTCGAAAATTATTATTGTTATTTAGATTTATTATTATTGGAATTTCTTAATATCGAAATCGTAATTTGTACCTTGTTCTTTATTCCTATATCAAGAGTATTATACCGGAGATAATGACCATAAATTATTATCGTCGATAGTAAGTTGAAATAGGGTACAAAAATTAAGATGAGGTACCTACTAGTTACTACCTACCTATATTATTTCTTATTTTTTTTTAATGGTGTTTGGCAACGAAGTGATACACAATCGTGTTCACAAATATAATTGTTTCTTGAACGAAATATTTTAATCGAAAACAGTGCCGTCCCGATACCAAGGTATTTAAATGATAATTATTGAAATGGTATATGATCGATCATCTTACGTTATAGTAATATTTCTAATAAATTTGAAAAATCCTTAAGCCGATCGAGATATTATTACCAACTTGAAGCAGGGAGAAACCCACTAAAAAATTTACTTTTACTAAAATTACTTTAAAGAGATCATTTTTTGAATTTTTCAATTCTTCAATTTTTTTTTTTTTTATAAGGGAGAGAGGGGGACTACCCAAAATTTGACAAAAAAGCTCGGAAACCAAAAATTTTTGAAAATTTAAACATAGATAGACAGTAATATGAGAAACATTTTGGCACAAGAAAATTTTGAAAATGTGAAAAAACATTTTTGAACATTTTTCTAACATTTTTTTCTCATTTATTATTTTTTTCCTTTTTATTTATTAGATACAAAAAAAGTGAAGTAAAATAAAGTAAAGTATAGTATAGACAAGAAAGCCGGACATACTTCGCACCATGGGTATTCTTTGCTCTTTGAGTCAGATACTCTTGGTGGGTGTGTTGAAAATGACGACTATTATTGTTCTTTATATTATTAACTTCTTTCGTTCAGAATCGTCTTATTGAAGAAATTATTTATTGTTTCTTTAAAATTCTATACACCCACCAAGAGTATCTGACTCGAAGAGTTAAGAATATCCGTGGTGCGAAGTATGTCCGATCTATACTTTACTTTTTTTTTTATTTACAGGTAAGAACCCAATTGTCCCAGTTACAAAAGGTCATTAATGCAGTACAAGAAATATAGTATAAAAAGAACAAAATACGTATTAATTACAGATTAACAACAAAATCAGTTCAAAAGACTTGTTAAATTTTAATCGCTTAGCATTGATACGATTAATGTAATGTGTACGAGTGAACAACAAATTTGGAAAAAATAAATTGGAGATTTTATGTTTAAAAAAAAAAAAAAATGCGTACTTTGCACCTCGGGTGGGATACACTTGGTGGGTGTATTGAATTTAAAAAAAAAAATGATAAATCATTTCTTCAACAAAACAATTCTGAGCGGAGCTTCATTTAGTATATAATAATCGTAATTTTCAATATGTTTAACATTTGTTATTTAATAACAAAATAAACCATGTGCGATTCGTTATTCGTATAACTGATCAAATTTATGTAAAAAGTTACTTAATAATTAGAAAAAACAAATCTATAGAAACCAATTTGATATTATTCTTCCAATATTTAATTGACAACGTATCAAAGGGTTTTCAAATTGATGCTATTTATACTGATATAGGAAAAGCCTTTGATACGGTTGATCATAAATTGATTATTTACAAATTAAGTAATATAGCGATCAGTGGTAAAATAGTAAAATAACCTCATACTTAACAAACCAAACTCAATTAGTTAAAATACATAATGAGCTATCTGATCCTATATCTGTCAGCTCCGGTTTACCACAAGGAGGTCATTTATCTCCTGTTCTTTTTTTTTAATATTTATTAATGATTTTAGTGACTGTTTTCAAACATAGTAAATTTCTAATGTTTGCGGACGATTTAAAGTAATTAAATCTATGGACGATTGTCATAAACTGCAAAAAGATCTGAATAGATTTATGGAATGGTGTGTTAAGAATGTTAAGTTAATGTTAGTAAGTGTAAGCAAATATCGTTTTACCATACTCGTAATCTTTTAGCTAACATATATGTTATAGACAACGAAGAGTTAGAAGTTGCTAAAAATATAAAAGATTTGGGTATTATACTATCTTCTAACCTATCTTTTAACAATCATATTGAATCAATTTGTGCTAAAGCTTTTAAAAATTTAGGCTTTATTAAAAGGAATTGTAACGAGTTTAAAAATCCGGACTGTTTGACAACCTTTATACCGCTCTCGTGCGTTCTGGACTTGAGTTTGGTTCGACTGTGTGGAACATAAACCAAGTAGGTCTTATCGATAAAATAGAAAAAGTTCAGAGACGTTTTATCCGGTTTATTGCTTTCAAAATTAATATGTCTGATTGAAAAACGGTGTAACTTGGTCTCACTACAAGCTCGACGTAAATTTATAGATGTTTCATTCATTTTTAAAATGCTTAATAGTATGATTGATTGTCCAGAAATATTGGAAAAAATTGAAATCAGAGTACCAAGTAGAAACACACGAAATCATGAACTATTTCATTTGAAGTTCCATAAAAATAATTTTGTTGTAAATTGCCCTCTTCATCGTATGCTTAGATTCTACAATGAACTAAGCAATTTTGATTTTTTTTGTTGATAATATCAACTTATCACGTATCCGAGCTGTAAATTAATTATAATTATATTGTGTAAAATGTGTAAAATATTTGTTCATTTAGTTTTTGCTAATTTTTAGTTAATATTTCTGTACTTTTGCCCTCGCGGGCGTAAACTAATTTAAATAAATAAATAATTATATCCTCTTATCACCTCAATCTTACCTAATACAATTTAGTTACAATAACAGTTTAATGTATTTAGGAAATCACTTCTTTTTCCACTGTATCATTGTTCAACTTGTTTAATATTATTTCTATATTGCGATATTTTTGTTTGTATTTGATTCTATTTTGTTATTTTTTATTTATTTTTATTCTTATTTTTTTGTTATTGTAATGATTACTTTACTTGTAGTAAACTTAAACTATGTAATTGCCGTTT
>JAIPRM010001602.1:0-16488 GCA_025469315.1 Stegophylla sp. TES_Ste_2020
AAAAAATTGAAGAATTGAGAAATTCAAAAAATGACCTCTTTAAAGTACAATCTAGAGGCAAATCCGGTTTCAAAAAGTTATTGATCGAAACTTTTGGAGAAGTATTTCTATACGAAAAGTTGTACACGGAAAAAAAAATAAACATCATTGTAAAAACACTAGCTTCTTCACTTCGCTCAGAATCTAAAATGCTAAAATAATCTCTTATGAAACATTAATTTCACTGTAAAATCTCAAAATATTTCGAAATTGCATTGTATAATATATTACAATATGTATTATTAATTCTTCTTCTATTATTTATGAAATTTCTTTTCTTTTCAATCTTTATTCTTTTTAAGTTTACATATTTAAACAAATAAAAATATCAAACAATATTTCATCTCTCCAGAAATTCAGTGAAAAATTTTCCGGCATCAAGAAAACTCAAAATTAAATATTGAAAAATATGTGAAATATGCACTTAAAATTATTTAAAATATAACCAAAATATGCACTTATATCGAAAAAAGAGCTAAATATGCAAAATATGCGAATTAAAGAGTACAACTCCTGTGCTGTTATGAAATGCATTTCTGTATTACTTAGCTATGTGTTTTGAATGATTTTCGAAAAACATGTTAAGTCCTACAAGTCCCTAGCCTTAGACTAATGAAAAAATGACCGATAACACGCCACTCTGATCAATGATGAAGAGAAAAGTAAACCGACTAAACGTACATAGCGATTGTAGTACTGCAGTAGTTTTGTCAACCCGTTTATTGGGAAATCAATTTTTTCCAATCTAATTTCTCCAATTTCAATATTTACCATAAAAACATGCTTCCAATATATATTTTTACAAATTTAATATTTTCTAAAAAAAAAAAAAAAAAATCCTTATCTTGATTGTGTAAGCTATTTGTGTTTAGTCATGTCATGCCATTTAGATTATAGTCAATACTAATGGTAACAAATATATATATATATATATATTTGGTGTTGTTAAAAATAACTTTTGGGGAAAATGGTCTTGAGAAAAAGAACTTTTGGGACAAATGGTATTGAGAAAGAGAATTTTTGTGGGGAAAAAAAACAGATTGGGTATAGTGTCTCTCTACCGTGTAAATAGAATGTTTTCAGCAGATTTCGCGTGCGGCTTGCGCTTTTCGTCGCAAAACGCATCGGTGTGTGAAAACGATGACGTAGGTGTACCTACATGAAAATATAAAACCTGGTAACCGTCTTGTTTTCATGGGTACAATAATATAATCAAGGACCAAGGCTACGACGACGACGGTTGTAATTATATCGGGCTGTCCGATCGAAAGGATAAAAAGAAGAAAAAAAAATCGAGACTTTGAACGTTAAAAAATAATAAGGTCATCGTCGGTAATATTATTGTTGTATGGTCCCACAAGGATGATGCGCTCTCAAAACAATAACAACTTAATAGGCGACTGTGTATGCACTCTTGTGAGTCAATTAATGCGTATTTGGCATTATAATAATTTGTTTCGCGTCCGGAATATTAATCCGAATTTCATATTATTTGATAATTTGGGTAGTGAAAACAAAACAAAAATAATTTATACGTTATTGTTGTTGTTTATTAATTTTTGAAAAAAAAGTAAAAAAATTAGTAATAGAAAAATGTTATTGCATTTGTCAAAGCGTACTGGGACACCCTGTATTATGTAATATTAGTAAAATTTGTTGAGAAATATTTGAAAAATTTTGGTAACTGAAGAGTCCTTGAATTCGGTGTTTTTTTTTTTTGTAAAAGACACATTTACCTGTTTTTAATAGTATTTGCTATCGATGTTTCATCAACATTTATATTATAATATTATTACATTTAAACAGTAGACACATTAAATTTCAAACATGTTTGCACATTTAGGTATTCCAACTAGGTATACTCGAATTATTAGAATAATATGCTGCTATTATTGTAGTTGTTAATTCATTTGTTCTCTCCGTTGCAGATGATTTAATACTCAGCCACTCGAGGTCTGAGTAGCTCTGATAAGGATCGCATCACATTATTTATGCACGTGCAAATAACACTTGAAGGGCGTATTTAAATGTTTTTATATTGTTTGATTTTAACCCAATTTTGTAGAAACTCTTTGTGTTATAAATACGTATCTGTTATCTTCATATTATTATCAGCTATATTAGATGTTAACTTAAAAGATATAAGTAAAGTATAGACCAGAAAGCCGGATATACTTCGTACCACGGATACTCTTCGCTCTTCGGGTCATTGGGGTACCCTTGGTGGGTGTGTTGAATTTTAAAGAAATACCATTAATAATAAGATTTTGGACGAAGTATATGTTAATAATAATATAAAGAACAATAGTAGTAGTCATTTTCAACACAGCCCATCAAGAGTATATGGCCCGAGGTGTGAAGAGTATCCACGGTGCGATGTATGTCCGGATTTCCAGCGTTCGAATTGGAAAAATAGAAGAAGGGGTGCTCTCGAGCTTTCAAAAAATAAGCGTTCCCTCAAATTATGTAATTCAATATACCTACTATAAAAAATAATTAGTAAGGGTGCTTTCAAAATTTTATAAAATAGCAGAGGAGCTTCGTCCTCCAGCGCACCCCCTCAATTCGAGCACGGCGGCTTTCTTGTCTATACTAGTACTTTATTTTACTTATCTTTGTTTTGCTTTACCATACTTTGCTTTATATTGATTTCCTTTACTTTATTTTACTATACATACTTTACTTTACTTTTCTATTAGTTGATGTGCAAAGTTTGGTAATGAACGAAGTCGAAACTCATATCAAGACTATTCAAATGCCATAAACCAAAACCTCCAAATTTTATTTAGATGGCAGCCGTTCTTAAAGTTTGATATAATAAAAAAAAAAATAGTAAACATTGACATTTTTGGCGGAATTTAACGGATCGCGTGGCATACAATAAACGCGTTGCATTTCTGTTTATTTTGCCACTGTATGACGATTGCATAATATTATTATATTGAGAGTCCTACATACCAGCATCGCCACGAGAAAGAGACATTTTCGTTTTTAGTTTTTAGCTCTACGCACATGTCTATTTGTTTCCATTCAAATACTAACAGCCGAATAAAAATGACGTTCACATTGTTCGAATATTTTACTGCTTAGAATTTCAACGAATTCATTTTGATATTTTGTACGAGAAAATAATTCCGAGGAACTCCATTTCGTTTTCTCCGTCGTTTTTACCGGTACGTGCAAGTGGATCGGAAAATATTTCCAGAACGAAATAACAGGACTGCAGGTATGGTGAATCTACGACACTCGTGAGTCATGGGGGGAGGGTGAGGGGGACGCGTGAAAGTTATTTAAGTGACAAAGGTCTGTGTTCGAAAAATTTGTACAAAGTATATTCTTTGAATCGTTTTTGGGAATCAAAAAAATGCCATTAGAAAATATAAAATTAGGTACTCGACACGTGAAATTTTAAAAGGAGTCGTCAAGAATTTACACGTGTCATTTTTAAATACTTTTACAACTACACGCATTGTTTGAAACTGCAAACTAAATGTCTATAATTTAAGATACATTTCGAATGTGTAGGAACCAATAATTAATTTACAAATATATAAGTATACCAATGTGTTATTTTAATTTTTATTATACTTGGATATTTTAAATTCTGCGCGAAGCAAAATACATGTCTAAATGTTTCGATTAGTTACTTTTTGAACTACACGATACTTTAAAAAAGTCATTTTTCGAATTTCTCAATTGTTTTCTCAAAATTTAGGAAAAACTAGCCGAAATTTGACAAAAGAGACTCGGAAAATATATTTATTTTTTTTGATTCATACTTTATGAAACATTAAACATAGATATGAATTTCGATAATAGAATTTCGAAAAATGACCTCTCTAAAGTACAATCTAGAGGCGAATCGGGTTTCAAAAAGTTGCTGATCGAAACTTTTGAACAAGTATATAAAAAATAAACATCACTGTAAAAAAACACTAGCTTCTTCACTTCGTTCGTTCAGAATCTAAAATTCGGTTCGAAATTCACGTCTTACACGCACGAAAGGTAGAACAATTTTTTCAGGGGGTTAAAAAAAAATAACAAAACAGTTGCCCAGGGGCGGCAATATAGTGTAAATCCGTCTCCGCAGTTCACCCGCACGTGTTACGAAAACATATTATACTCCCACGTTTACGTCGTCCGAGTCGTTTAATTTGATTATAAATTGCCAAACAATACGCGCACCAGGTCGTTTATAATCCCGTAGGATTTCGCGTACACGATTGGATAATAACACATACAGTGGGCGAACGCGAACGGCGGCGCGTAAAATTGCACCGTACGAACTCGATAAGAATCAATTGTTTTATAATAATAATTATTACTATTATCGCAACAATACAGTAGTAGTGATGTTATCACTCGGTTTTCGATTAGGATCGCGTTTAAAGGATTTAATCACGTCGGAAACGCGCACGCAACTCGTCTGCGTGAATTGGAACAAAAGCGGCGCGACGCGTTTACGCATAAAATCCTTGCCGGATGTTGCAGGTGGTGGAATGAGTTCGTCCTTCGTAGTTTCGCGTCGAATTTCTCAACTCTTCTAATTAATTTCTTTTGGAAAAAACTACCCAAAAGTTTTACAAAAAACACTCGGAAAACGTAATTTTTTTTTGGTCCAAACTTTATGAAAATTTAAACATACGAAGACAATTATTATTTATACGATAAACATTTTGGCGCTAGAAAATTTTGAAAATGTTTTTCCAACACTTTTTTTTTTTCATTAATTTTTTTCCTTTTCTTCATTTATCAGACAAAAAAAAAAAAATAATAAAATAAAGTCAAGTATAGACACAAAAGTCGGACATATTTCGCACCACGGATATTTTTCGTTCTTCGGGTCTGATACTCTTGGTGGTTGTGTTGTGAAATTACGTCTATTATTATTCTTTATAATATTATTAACTTCCTTCGTTCAGAATGGTCTTATCTAAGAAAATATGCATTTTTCTTTAAAATTCTACACGACCACCAAGAGTATGCGACCCGAGAAGCGAAGAATATCTGTATTGCGAGGTATGCCCGGCTTTATTTTCTATATTTCAATTTACTTTACTTTACTTTTTTCACATAACTTCAAAAATAATGAAGCTAGAAAGTGTAAACATAAAGCAGTCACGCGCATGCCTTATAAAATTTTCAAAATTATTTGACAGATTTTAAGGTGAGTGCAGGACTTTGAAAAAATTGAAAATTTCTCGTTGATTGTAAGTTTTTATCACCTAAAATTTTAACGTTTGAAAATTTAACACAAATACACTGATATATATATATTATTATTAACGATACTGAAAAAATCTCGAAAATCATAAGTCAAATTTTTATTTTATAACCGTTTAAATATAGCAATTTGGCAGAACTCGTTAGTTTTATATGGAATAATAATCGCTTGAATACATATCAAAAATAATTGGTTCAACCGATCTTTGTTAAACTTGGTACATAGATGGACAATTACATTACAAATATTTTGGTGGAAGAACATTTTTTTATGAACGAATAATTAAATATTTTACGAGGTTTTGATTGGTAAGAAGTTGGAGAATTTACTATAAATATTAAATTCTATAAATGAAAATGGACTTGGATTATTTCGTTATTGAATAACAGTGTTGGACGATTCTGGGAATTTTTGATAAAAACGTAGATTTCATTCGACTGCATTATTGTTTAATATGTATGAAATTTATAAATTGTTCAAATCCCACAAATATTTCGATAAGAATACCAAAAATTCCAATTAAAATATTGTTGATGGCTTATGAATTATTATGATAGGTGTTTATTAACACACACACACAATTATCGAGTTCCTAACATTATTAAATAAATTAATTGTTAAACAATATAACCTAATCGGCAATTATTATTATTATTGTATATTAATCGTAGCTTCGTTTAAAATCGTTTTATAGAAGAAAATATGATTTATCGTTTCTGTAAAATGTTATACACCCACCAAGAGCATCGCACATTCAAAGAGAAAAGAATACCCCATGGTGCGAATTATGTCCGACTTCATTTTCTTTTTTTTTTTTTCTGTTCATTATATTTAATCGAATAAGTCACAGACAGACTGGACGTTATGCGCACTCGGCCGTTCACTTTTGATATAGCAGTGGTGTATTATTATTAATTTGAACGGTGAATGCCATTCCGTTCGCGCACACCGTTATGAGCATGTCGTTGTCATTTGCACATTTGCACACAAATGTCAGTCTCGAAATATGCTTAACGACCCTTTGCTGTTTGTAAAATGTTGTTGGTGTTTTCTACTGCATACACGATATATTTTTAAATTCTGAGCGAAGTGAAGAAGCTAGTGTTTTTACAATGATGTTTCTTTTTTCTTTCTTTCTTTTTTTTTTTTTCCTGTATACAACTTTTCATATAGAAATACTTGTCCAAAAGTTTCGATCAATAACTTCACGAAACCCGATTCGCCTCTAGACTGTACTTTAAAGAGGTCATTTTTTGAATTTCTCAATTCTTCAATGTTTTTTTTTGGAAAAAACTACCCAAAATTTGAAAAAAATGACTCGAAAACCATCATTTTTTGATCAGAATTTTATGAAAATTTAAACATAGATAGAAAATCCTATAAAAAAGATTTTGGCGCAAGAAAATTTTGAAAATGTGAAAAAAATTTTGGACATTTTTCGAACATTTTTTTTATATTATTAACTTCCTTCGTTCAGAATCGTTTTACTGAAGAAATGATTTATCGTTTCTTTAAAATTTAATACGCCTGTCAAGAGAATACTACCCGTCGTGCGAAGTATACCCATCGTGCGAAGTATGACCGGCTTGTTTGCATTTTAAGTGCATATTATATTGCATTTATTTGACATTTTAATGCATTTTTCAATGTTTTCTAGCGCATTAAATTCACAGCCCTAGTGATAAATATAACAATAATAATAATAATAATAATATGTGCCACTGTGACGGGAATTTAACATTTAATATTTCAAAAACACTCCTTATTCGGTTGCTAACGTTTTTTTTTTTTTGAGTTTTTTAATGTTTTTCATTATAACCAGGGTTCGTGAAATGATCAAAATAAGCGCATATAAAAACTTTTAAAAATCTTCGTTTTAATGAACATCATTGCAGACCAAAATTTTACTCGAAAAAATCATAACGGGACACAAATTCTGTTATTTTTAACTTGCTCTCAATACTATTATTATTATTATTATCTCCAATGACTTGTTGGGAAGTCGTTCGCCCTGGACTGTCATAAATCGTGATACAGAATTTTAATTTTTCAGGCTGAAAATCGAACGTTCCGAATAGGTATTGTAAACTCTGTCATGGCCTTATCTATGGTAATTGGAACATCGCTGTCCGGCATAGTATACAGTAAATTAGGGTTCTACGGTGCATACGGTATATCGTCTGTGTTGCTTGTAACAGGTATATTATACGGATTAATATATGTCAAAGAGGTTACGTCTTCGTCGTCGGCGGAAGAAGACGGACGTCGGTTATCATCGATCAAGAGAAAATCGCGTAAGACGACCGTGTGGGAAATTTGTGATTTGAAACTTATCGTTCGATCGTTCAATACGACTTTCAAAAAACGGATGGACACACAAAGACTTCAAATAATTATTCTACTAATTATACTCATGGCCAATGCTGGAATAACAAATGGTTAGTAACTACAGTTAAACAAAGAACAGTATTTTTTTTGTTCTTTTTTTTTTTTATTTAAGTGTCAAGTCTATTTACCTACATTTTATTCGATTTAGCAATTTATGGGGTTGGATACTGAGATTTTAGATACTGAGTGGAGCGCGAAGAAGCTAGTGTTTTTACTATGATGTTTATTTATTTATTATTTTTTTTCTGTAAATACTTTTTCGTATAGATCTACTTATCCAAAAGTCTCGTTAGGTTAGGTTAGGTTAAAGTCTTAAAGGTTAGGTTAAAATTTAAACATAGATATTCAATAACGTAAGAAAGATTTTGGCGCAAGAAAATTTTGAAAATGAGAAAAAAAATTAAAGGACATTTTTCTAACATATTTTTTCTCATAAAATATTTTTTCCTTTATTTATTAGATTAATAAAAAGAGAAAGTAAAGTACATACTTCGCACCATGGATATTCTTCGCTCTTCGGATCAGATACTCCTGGTAAGTGTGTTGAAAACGTTAACCATTATTGATCTTTATATTATTTATACTTCTTTCGTCCAGAATCGTCTTATTGAAGAAACGATTTATCGTTTCACTAAAATTTCACAAACCCACCAAGAGTATCTGACCCGAAGAGCGAAGAATACCCACGGTGCGAAGTATGTCCAGCTTTGTTGTCTATATTTTACTTTACTTTTTAAAATAAAAATGAATAAGTAAAATAAAATTGGCCTGAAGTATTACAAGGTTTCGATTTCAAAATCATCATCAGGTTAAGAAAAAGCTTGACGTACTTCGCACCATGGGTAGTTTTCGTTTTTTGAGTGACACTTGGTGGCTGTGTAAAATATTTTTAAAGAAACGATTCTGAGCGAAGCTCTAGCTTATACAAGATAACTTTACTTAAAAATTATAGTTTTTACTATTACAAAAAAAAAAAAAAAATATTTTTTACTCAGCCACTGTTATTTCCTACTTTTAACTGAGAATACGAAAAAAAATTTATGAAAATAAGTGCTTACATTTTTCTTTCATCAGAATATTTTTTAGATTATTGTCTATCTATATTTAAATTTTCATAAACTTTAGAGAAAAAAAAACGTTTTAAAGCTATTTTTGTTAAAACTTGAGTAGTTATTCCACATTTCGGAAAGAATATTGCGAATTTTGAAAAATAACCTCTTAAAAGTACCATCCAGAGACCTAAATTGTGATTCAAAAAGTTGACGCTCGAAAAAAAAATAATAAAAATAATAAACATTCTAAAAACACTAGCTTCTTTGCTCCATTCAGAATTTTAAAATAATCTTGAGTACAGAAAATTTATATAATTTTGTATAATTTGAAAATTTTGTATTACCCTATTTATTAGGCACTCGCATAGTATCATATTTGTACACTCGCGCTCGATTCAATTGGAACGAAGTCGAATTCAGTGTTTTTTCGACGTTCGAGCTCTTGTTGAATATAACAGGTTTATAATAACGCCGATATTGAAATAATTCACCTTATGAATTAATTTTTTTATTTCAGGTCTTCTGTTTTCTACGATTATTCTAAGTAAGCTACTGAAAATCTCTGATGAAATAATTGGAGTTTTATCCACAACAAGCCAATCTTTAGCCGCAATATTGTACTTTTTCGCTCATAACGGATCTATTTTCTATTTAGGTAGGTACTAACTATAGTGAAAAGTATCACGTATTTTGCATTTTATTCTTTTGCTACTCATTTATCTACAGGACCCCCAGTCAACGTCTTGATCGCTGCGGAAAACCTGTCAGTCAAGTCTCTGATGACGAAACTAGTACCGAAAAATGAACTTGGTGAGACTTTTAATTAGAGTAATTTTTTATTCTACACTCTGAGTAAAGGAAATGCTTGAATTGACCTCCAAATATTACAATATTATTCTATTTGTTCACAAAGTTCAGATAACTTCCCTTAATATAACCAAAGCTGGGCACTAACTAGTTAGAAAGTTAAAGTTGAGTTAGAAAGTTACTTTTTATGTAACTATCTAACTTAACTAGTTAGTTTTTATTTATAATAACTTTGTAACTTAACGAGTTATTTTAAACGTGTAAAATAATCTAACTCTAACTCGTTGAGAACATTAAGTAACTAGTTTTTTTTTGTATTTTTTTGAATTTCTCAATCCTTCAATTATTATTATTATTATTTTCTTTTTTTTTTTTTTGAAAAACTACCCAAAATTTGACAAAAAAGACTAAGAAACCATCATTTTTTGATCCAAACTTAATGAAAATTTAGACATAGATAGACAATACAAAAAATATTTTATAGCAAGAAAATTTTGAAAAAAAATTGGACATTTTTTTATTATGTTTTTCTCATAATTTTTTTTTAAAATTTATTTATTGCATAAAAAAGTAAAGTATAGACAAGACAGCCAGACGTCTTTTGCACCATGAACGCTCTTCAGGTCAGATTCTCTTGGTGGGTGTGTTGAAAATGACTACTATTATTGTTCTCTATATTATTAACTTCTTTTGTTGAGCATTGTCTTATTAAAGAAATGATTTATCGATTCTTTAGAATTCTACACTCCCACCAAAAGTATCTGACTTGAGGAGCGAAGAGTGTCTGTGGTGCGAAGTATATCCATCTTTTTTGTCTATACTTTATTTTTTTTTAATTTATATATTATACTGAAAAAAAAAAATTATCTTCTAACTTCTATTCTAACTTAAGTTACTATTTTTACCCAATTAACTTCTATCTAACTAAGTTAGTAATTTGGAAATTTTCAGAAAATAACTTCTATTCTAACTTAGTTAGTTTTTTTATTAAAATAACATAACTTTAACTAGTTAAAAAAAAATCATTATCTTGCCCAGCTCTGAATATAACTGTATACAATTATTGATTGGAAAAAGATTTTGGAAACTTCGAGTGATTTAACACTCAGCGTGCAATATAAAGTGAGCCCTACGACCATTTTCACTTGTATTGAACAGATTTTTGGAATTTTTCGGTAAGATCTATTATTACTTCACATAAAAAACCATAATTTCGGAAATATATGTGTTGAAGAAAAACTGAGCATGATGATAAAAAACTCTAATTTAAGGAAAATAGTTGAAATGAAGCTCCTGAGTTAATTTAATAATTTAAAAACGTGCAATTTACAACATTGCGACTAATTATGTTTAAAACTAATTCAATAAATATTATTGTATTTTACGTTTTAGGTAAAATGGCAGCGATATTTGGAATAGCGGAAATTGTTGCTTCTTTGGTTTTCGGACTGATGTACACCGTTTTATATGAAAACACTATTAGCGTACTACCGGGCGCGTTTTATATTATCACATTGACGTTCAGCGCTCTGTCTATCGTTTTGTTTCTGTAAGCATAATATTTTTGTATTTGCTAATTTTATTCAAAATATAAGTTCACAAACGATACTCGACGGCGCTTTTGTATTGTATTTTATGAACTCAATAATTGCGGCTTAGCATAAATCGCTTCACCAAAAGTCTAAAGTGTCACTGAATAGTGTATACTGCATGTGTTACGGTCAAAGTTTATATAATCGGGCATTGTATACAATATATTGTCAGTTTCTTTCGCGGCACTCGTCGCTACGCTCCTCGGTGCCGTCGCTTCGTTACGCCCAAATCTATGTATTACATTTCTCGACTTGCTGTGCAACGTGGGGGGACATTTTGATTTGATGAACGGTAACAGTTATCAATAAGCTCATGAAATCAATAGCATTGCCCAATTATATATTTTGGGCTGAGTATGCTTCGCACTAGTATATTTTTATACATTTAAACTTTTGCTATGGACAGAGCACCACTACCATAAGAAATATTTATAATAACTAGAGTACGGATTTTAAAGCAATAAAAAACTAAAAAAAAAGCACTTAAAATAAAGCAATAAAGCTCAACAAGTCTTCCAAAAAGCTTGAAAAAAATTATTAAAAATGGGGTTTTTGATAAAAAAAAATATACATATTACACATAAAAAACGTATTATAATATTATTTATTAGTTTATTAAATCATAAAAAAATATTCATGCTATTCTTTTTCTTCCACAGTTTGCCTGTAAATTAGATTTATTCTTTTTAAGATACCTAATTTATCAAAATTTGCTAAAAAAAATAGTTACAAAATGATTAACCAATATTATCGAAGTTCCATTGGGCAATTAAGGTTTCAAAAAAAAAAAAATCTCCTTAAACTGAATTAATCTTTCAAATACACGTTTATGTAGAACGAATTTTGAAAAAACGTAACTTATAAGCCCATAAAAAGTGCCCAAAATACCTCAAAAAGCTTTAAAATACAAAAAAAGCAAAATAAAATGTCGCGAATTTTATTCTAAGTGGTATAAATCGAATTTATAGCTGACGTAGCTTCGTTTTAGAGAGGTAGAAAAAAAAAATGCAAACGCCTTCAAAGTCCGCACTCTAATAATAACATAATATTATTGTAGTTATTTTTGAATCGAGATAATCACAAAATTATTACTGTTTTCAGATGGATGTATAAAACACGAAAAAGTGAATTTAGACACACAAATGGCGAATTAGACAAAGTAAGCGCACAACTTAAATCTAAAAATACAAACTGTTCTAACATTTCTAAGTATGGGACTATTGTAAAATCATAAAATACACGGACAAGTACCTGCTATGCGTGTGCGCACCTTTATTATGATAAATTATTATATTAAACAATACAATATTTAATAGAATATAAATATAAATATATATATATATATATATATATATATATATATATACTCGAGTCAATTTATTCTTATTTTATTTATTGTGTTTACGAGTGTATTGTGTTCAAATTTTGTTCGTATTATGTATTTGATTTTTTATAGTTTTATTTTATTGGCTTAAATATAATATATAACAACATGACCTGCGTTTTTCTTAAAATACGTCTGTCGAGTCACGTAAGTAGTGACACGTAAATATTTCTTTTGTATTTCTGAAATTTTAAACAGTATGTTTAAAATACAAATTCACGCACGTAAAACCTAACCACATCATGGCTTTAATAATGGAAAATGCTAATGTATAATACTTTATTAAACCTTGTTTAACTATAGTCTTATATAGTTTGTAAATTAATTGGAAAGTCAGTTAGTTATTTTAATGTTACTTCTAATATTATGCAGATATTGAAGTTCCGTTTTTTTTTTTTTTTTTTTTTAAATAATATTATGTGACTTATAGCCCATCTTTTACCATGGTTAAAAATATCCAAAATTCAAAACCACCAAAAAAAATTTCGAAAATAGCCGCTTTGTAAAATTACTTATAAGTAACTCAGAGAAAAAAAATTTTTTTGAAATCGGTTGAATTTTAAGTGAATAAGAGCATTTCATATTCAAAAAAACACAGCAAATTGTATGATTTTTTATGATTTTTAAATTTTTAAATAGATAACTTATAATATGATATTAGGTAATGAAGTACGCACTACTCATTAATATTTTTTGTTTATTTGTATAAATGTTCAAAATGCCCCCCCCCTACGGACTGCTATACATAACTCAATTTTATACAACCATGATCTTTGTAATGGAAATTATTCATGTAATTTGCTGTGTTTTTTGAAAAACAAAATGCTCTCATTCGTTCAAAATTCAACCGATTTCAAAATTGTTTTTTCCCTGAGTAACTTATAAGTAATTCTACAAAGTGGCTATTTTCGAAATTATAATATATTATATATCTAAATTATTAAAGTAGTCAATATAATTTTAAATATGTTTTTATTTTATATTGGTGATATTATTATAAAAACAAATTTTTGAACAGATGTATTTTAAAATATACTATAAAAGTTTGACATTATCAAGAAATATTAATAATAAAAAAAAAAAAAAAATTCAAAAATAAAATGCAGTAAAATACAATTTTATTTTGAAATATGCATATTTATGTAAAAAATTTCAAAATATGCGAAAATTTGCAAACTAAAATTTCATTTTTGAACTCGTTAGATTGTGATTCGAATTTGCAGCTTATCCAGCAACTTTTTAATGCACTCAGTAAAAATATGCAAACGCATGAAAATTCCGGGCCCTAGTAATAACTATATTATTATACTTACTTACAGACGCCAAAATTATATTTCATAATCTGATAATTCCAAAAAAAAAAAAAAAAAAAAAAATAATGAAATCCTTTTAATCACGAGGCTCTGGTGTAACCTGGTAAATCTTGTACCGAGTAAACCAGAAAAATTTTATACTTCAGACACACTTAAAAAACGTCATCATTCGTAGGAGGTAAACGTAACACCAATAATTATTACTCGTTTACAGTCATCATCAATAAATTATCGTCAAACGAGTTTAAACAATTTTTGGAATCATCTTTTTTAAGAAGATCATATTTTAATATTTATCAAACAGTATAGAGATAAACAAGTTATAATAATATAGTGGTCTGCATTTTTACTACAGCAAAATTTAATGTCGACACAAATAATAAAACAAACGAAACAATTTGTGAGTTATGAAAAAAAAATGTATTAGTTGAAAAATATACTATGAAATGTCACAACCTTAAATGTTAGCGAAGAAAGTACATATATATTATAATATAAAGTATCTAAACAAGAAAGTAAGTATTACACAATTTTTGACAGAATCATAACTTTAAAATACAGAACAAATAATAATTCTAATTTATAGTGATCGAACAATAAATTACATTAATCGTAATAATTAAGTATTATGGGTATGCCACTAAAATCACAATGTCTTGAAAATATATAATATTATATTAAATCGTATATTTATACACATAAAGCCTATTTTATATAATATAGGTACACGTATACAGTAATTTTATATTGGTGCATTTTTTTTTTTTTTTTTTTTTTTGAAGCTAAAATGTTTTGTATCTAATATTTTAATTATTATGTACACATTTATTTATTTTATTGCAAAAAAAAAAAAAAAATAGGAAAAACTATAAATAATTTTTGTTATTAGAAATTTTCCAAGTTATCACGGTACAATATACTCTATGTGTATTAAATATAATTCATAACCAAATGTGAACGATTTGCTCGACAGTTTATTCAATATTATATTATATTTCATAAATATAATATTGCATCTCGTTGAAACGTTTAAACATTGAAAGAATATCAGATTAAAATATAATTGAGTTTTGAGTACTCGTTGATCACAACAAACTAATTAACAATCACAACTCTATAGTTAATAATAATATGTATAATCAAAAGTTTTTTTAAAAAAAATACATTTTCATGAACGACACCTAAATACTACAGTTTTTTTTTTTTTTGTTTTTTTTTTACTCTAATGAAGTACGGTTATATAACATTTGTACTATCCTTCTACGCAAAAGACATATGTTGGAATTTCTTAATTTTGACTACCCTGTGTAGTTATTGTAGCTTATTGTAGCATCAGTTAAGGTTAAGAATAATTTTCCTCCGTCGTTCAATAACAAAGCAACACTGTTATGAAAATAATAGAACTTAATATTACGATACATAGGCGTAAACTGGGAGGCACTTAAAATCAAACTGGACAATGCCTCCTTTGAAATTTTGTGAAATTATTGAAAATGCGTTTTGAATCTAATAAGAAAATAATTGATTATCTAGTTTTTAATTTTTTGTTGATTTCGATTTATTTAACTATCCTACTGTTGTTATAGTCATTGGATCCCTTACCCTCCTAAAAATAAAATTTTTATTTTTATATTACCTACAAAAAATCAAGTTTGCCCCCCCCCCCATTAAAACAACCCAATTTACGCCCATGATATGATACCTGTCGGGTATTATTTCGATCGGTGTGTAACACTCTGTCGCTATACCTACGAGTGGAGGTATTTTGTGTGTTCGAAAACGTTAAAAAAAAAATAAGAATCAGGTCATATTCTATATAGTATAATATTATTATAATATTGAAAGTGAAAAAAATTATATATCAATAAAATATATAACTGGAACATAAAATACTCAAAAATCACCGAAAAACGTGAAACACTAACTAATAGGTAACCTAACCGCACGCGATGGCTACAACATAATAATACATTTTATTGTGTCGTTTGCTAATAATATATAGACTATAATATTTTATATTTATTTTTAAAGACAACCATAATAATATAATATAATATACTAATACGCGATCTACGTACGAGAGTCACGTATGAATATTATCATCAACCATTTAGTAGCGTAGTTTTGCTTCGTGTACCAGAAAAAAAAAAAAAAAAAAAGGAAATGCACAACAATACTACATTAGTCTGTAAGAAGCGAACGGCGCCTTACAACTGTTGAACTCCCTCTGTGTTCAAGTACGAAGGGTCTACGGACACCACTTTGGCCGTGAGGAACGCGTGCACGCAGAACAGCAAACTCTGCAGATCTTGACAAACCAATTCCTGCGTGCAAAAAAACGTAACCATGATTAATTAAAAAAAAGCCGGACATACCTCGCACGACGGGTGGTATTCTCTTGACGGGCGTATTAAATTTTAAAGAAACGATAAATCATTTCTTCAGTAAAACGATTCTGAACGAAGGAAGTTAATAATATAAGAAAAACAAAAATTTTCGAAAAATGTCCAAAATTTTTTTTCACATTTTCAAAATTTTCTTGCGCCAAAATCTTTTTTATAAGATTTTCTATCTATGTTTAAATTTTCATAAAATTCTGATCAAAAAATTATGGTTTCCGAGTCGTTTTTGTCAAATTTTGGGTAGTTTTTTCCAAAAAAAAAATTGAAGAATTGAGAAATTCAAAAAA